>JAEIFT010000955.1:0-30880 GCA_018904225.1 Lordiphosa mommai
TCCATCTAGCAACAACATTTATTCGCCTTGGGTGTTTGTAGAAAATAAAAACCACACCATCGACAATGACATTATAAAAATAATCCTTCTGTCTTTTGTAAGAGACTGTCCATTTTTGGGATAAGTCGGCTATGATGGAAAATATATTCCTAACACCACCTTTAACAATTAAGCTTATTAGCAAAATAAAGTGTGTCGACTTCCGACTTTACAAGTGCTCAATTAAAGAAACCACAACCAATGTAATCAAATGTTGTGTGGCTACAATTCTTGCACGAATTGAATGAAGCAAAGGCCAGAGTCGAAGATCTTGTGTTCAAGTATGAATTGATCTATTTTTTAGATACTGGCCTCAGCTGCAGCTACGATTAAGGTAAGGCGCTTTATAAACGAAAAAATTTAAATATAACTGCGCCCCAATGTTTGAAACCATTTGTCAAAGTGTGGAAAAGTTTACTAAAAATGTATATATTGTAATTGCTTGTATTTTTTTTCACTTGCCCACATTAAAGTTATTTATGTATTTATGTTTTCCAGTTTATTTAACACTTCCTAATAGATCATTAGTTAAGCAAACACTTTCTGCTCATTGTAAAAAATAATAAACACCTTAGGTGACATTCTACCTATGGACAATTCAATTATGCAATGCCCCATTGTAATCGAATTAAATTCATACAAAAAATGTCAACGCATATCAAAATCAAATAAAACTTGAATTCAATGTAATTAATCAAACAATAAATCCATTATTGAACCCAACTCGAATTCAATTAACAGAGCAAACAGAGTGCATAAATATTTATAAAATAATTATAAATCATAAGTCGAACTGCTTAGGCAATGACTTTTGACTTTAATGGGCTTTTCGTTGTTGTTGTTGTTGTTTTGTTTAGAGAATTATAACTTCTATGGGATGTCAGCCAAATTGTGGACATTTTTTTATTTTTTTAATTTTTTTTGTTAGGCAGCTGCAACAATTACGTGTTTACACTTGACATTGTTTGTGGATACGAATAGAAACATGCGGTAATTATCATTATTATTATTACATTTTTTTTGTTAAACATTTCAAAAATCGAGTTCAAGTTCAAAAACTATGTTTGCATACCCTTACGGAGGATACAATGATTTATGAAAAGGTGTATGGCTCTGGTTAAAAAGTTAAATAGGTAGAATGAAAACCTTTAAAAAGCATCAACTAATTGCAAAAAATACTTAATACTTATTTTGAGGCATCGATTTACCCATTATGTCCATCAACTCATCAAAATTGATACAATAACACAAAGTTACGTTAGGTAAGGCTGGGAAGGCAATAAATTGCTTTAGGTCACTTAGGTCAAAATAGAGATAGGCCCATTATAATAACATATATTTATTCTCTCTGAATAATTGTGAGTATGCTGTATGCCTACCAATAAAGCAGGGAAGTCCTATGGGCATTATAATAATGACTGAAGCATTGGGTCCAACCAAAAAATTTCACTCAACCAACAAAGGATTTAAATTCTATTTTTAATACATTGAATTTTTATTACTTTACAACATAGAGTATTTAAGAAGTCAGCGTTTTACTCTATTTCACTTTAGTTCAATTGTTTTTCTATGTCTGGGCCAATTTGCACTGCGACTAAATAAAGCAAATTTAATTGCTCTTCAAAATGCGTTCGATTTTGATGCAATTTGTGAAACTTGAATGTTGATAAGGTGAAGCGAGTTTACATTTCATTGAGATTGGCTTGATGAATTGAGGACAGAGCCGAAAGTCGTGTAACAATTTGCCAAACATGACATTGAACAACTCAAACAATTGTTCTTTTTTTTTTTTGCTAATTTATTTACAGCTGTCGCCTTGCCTGCTGCTAGTCACCTGCCTTGTCCTACAGACTCAGGCTATAAGAGTGGACTGGGGCACGAATACAGGACCCATTGTTCCACCACCGCCACGCACGACGCCACAGCCACCGCGCAAGCCATATCATGAGCCGGCACCAGTTTGGGAGGATCAAAGCGATGATATACCCAATCCCAATCCTTATGTGTAAGTGGTAGAAAAGTAAATTGTTTTACGCTGTACCAAAGGTACAAAGACGTTAAAGGTAAAAAGTTAAAACTTACCAGAAAATTTCCGGAAAACTTTAAATTTGGGATGTTATTTAAGTGTGCGAAATAATTAAATATGTGTATTCCCGATTTTGTAAAATATAATGCAAAGCTCTTACAAAAAAAAGAAGTATGTGTATCGTGGAACACACGGTACGACCGAAGCTCTTTACGAACAAAAATCAGAATCAAAATAAGAATTCTTGCATAAAAATATAAGGTTGTTTTATTATTATTATTTTATATAAAATAGTGTTGGAAAATAGTGTAGCTGTACCAGTCCCAGATTCCTGATCCCAAATCCCTGATTCCTGATCCTAGATCCCTGATCCCAGATAAATGATACCTGATCCCAGATTTCTGATCCCAGATACCTGATCCCAGATCCCTGATCCCAGAGTCCTGATCCAAGATCCATCCCAGAATCCTGATCCCAGATACCTGATCCCTGATCCCAGATCTCAGATCACTTATCCCAGATACCTGATCCCAGATCTCAGATCACTTATCCCAGAGTCCTGATCCGAGATCCCTGATCCCAGAGACCTGATCCCAGATACCTGATCCCAGATCCCTGATCCCAGAGTCCTGATCCAAGATCCATCTCAGATTTCTGATCCCAGATACCTGATCCCTGATCCCAGATCCCTAATCATAGATCCCAAATCCCAGATCCCCTGCATAAAAATATAAAGTTGTTTTATTATTATTATTTTATATAAAATAGTGTTGGAAAAAAGTGTACCTGTACCAGTCCCAGATTCCTAATCCCAGATCGCTGATCCCAGATCCCTGATTTCTGATCCTAGATTCTTGGTCCCATATACCTGATACATGATCCCAGATCCCAGAACCCTGATCCCAGATCCCTTATCCCAGATCCCTGATCCCAGATCCCTGATCCCAGAGTCCTGATTCGAGATCCCTGATCCCAGATCCCAGTTCAGCTTTTCTCCTTTTAGTTTAGAGCTTCGCTCAAAAAATTGAAAATAATTTTCCCTTGCCTAGGAGACCTTTTGATTACGCCCAAAAATAGCTTCTTTAAGCTAGTGAAGTTATTTAAATCTTAGATGGAACTCACAGTTTTCTTAGTAGGCGAAAAATTTAAATGTATTTCTCAGGGACTGAAATAACGATTATTTTTTATTTTTACATCTAAAAAATCATTCACTTATAATTACTCTATGAGAGTGAGAAATACACCAATCAAATCCCAGATGGCTCATCATTCCATTTCCAACATGATTTGCAAATCTTCGACTTTTTTTTGATAACTCTCAAAAATAACGATTAATTTTTAACATTTTTTAAAAACTTAAGAAATAACCATTAATTTTTGGGCATATAAATAAAAATATCAAATAAGAGTTATTTTTGGATTTCGAAATAAATCTTACGAAATACCGATTATTTATGGATCAAACAAGTAAAAATCCTAAATAAGAGTTATTTAAGGATTTTTAAATAAAACACATGAAATAACTATTATTTTTTGAGTATTAAAATAAAAATCATAAATAAGAGTGATTTAATGATTTTAAAATAAAGCTTACAAAAAACCTATTTATTTTTGAGTTAAAAAGTTTAAATGTAATCTAAGAGTAACTTAATGATTTTTAAATAAAATTTTGAAAAAATAACGATTATTTTTTAATAAAATAATAAAAAAAATAAATAAAAGTTATAAAATAGTTTTTATTTGTTTACTCAAAATTAAAATCATTTTGAAATAATAGGGATTTATAATATTTAAGTATATTCACTCTATAAATTCAAAACAAATCATCAGTGCGAATTTTCTTAGGCGGGAAGTAGGTTAGTTTGAATTTTAATATTATTATAGAATTTAAAAAAATTTAAGAGCAAATTTTTTTCCTAAATGTTGGCTTGGGTGGTTCCTCTACCTTCAGTTTATACCCTAATGCAGCAATTCAATATCCCTATAAAAGCCGTTATTTGAAAATGATTTTGTATTTTATAAATTTTATTTTAGATTTATTTATTCAAAAAATAATCGTTAATTTTTCAGATTTATTTAAAAATCATTAAATAACTTATTTTATTAGATTTTTTTTTGCTCAAAAAATAATCAATTTATTGTAAGCTTAGTTTTAAAATCATAAAATAACTCTTATTTCTGATTTTTATTTTAATGCTCAAAAAAATAATAGTTTTTTGTTAAAAATTAATCGTTATTTCATGAGCAAAAAAATCAAGAAATAAGTATTATCAAGCGATTTATACAATATAAATTAAAATCGTTACGGTCCCTGGAATTTCTATAATATTCGGTTGAATTGTTGAAATCGACTGCTTTATGTCAGGTGGATTCAAGTCGTTTTAGAAGGGCGATCTGATCTAGTGACCATAAACATGATTTTCACTTAATAAATAACCGAAGCCAAAATTTTTAATACCCAAACTTAGTTATGAATTAATTACTACTGCCTTTACTTCAATAGGAAATGAAAATCAAGTGTGACCAAATATTTCAAAAAGGAACTTTTTATGTTTGAAAATTTAATTTTTCTTATTTTTTTATCACTTTCACATTTTCTCTTCCCTTAGCTATGTTTTACCGCCGCCCTCACGCCCACGAACCTGGGCCATACCGGCTGGTCCTTATGCTCCACCCAACTACAACAATCAGCCGCCTCAAAACAACAACAACAACTATGGACAGTTGGCCACTACAAATGGTGTTGGCAGCACTGTGCCAGTGCCAGCGTTGGCTGCACAATATGTGCCCGGTGTGGGCATCAAATATACCGCCATAGTGATGCCCAACAAGTTGCAGGGCAAATATAATGCCAAGACAAAGAAATACAAGGCCTACGAGAAGGCCAAATATGCGCCATGGAATTATGTAAGGCAATATGATAGTCGTAAATTGCGTTATCTGCGCTATTAAAAAAATTAAAAAAAAAACAAATAGATACAAAATATATTTTGTAAATTACAAGAAATTAAAGCCAAAATCCACACAAACAAAACGAAAATTCAAACTGCTTTTGACACTTTTGTAAATGCCAACTCACCCCCGCCAACCACCACCACCAACCATCACACAATCTCATATCCATATCCACATCATAATCATAATGCATCATCTCTTTGCAGTTGCAGCTGTTGCCAATGGAGGAGAAGGCCACCGAATGGCAGGCTCAGTTAGAGGCGGAGGCTGAAGCTCAAATGAAGCCTGTTAATTCCACAACAACAACAACAACAACTTCCACTACTGGAGCACCCAGCACCAGCGCATCATCAACAACAACAACAACAACAACATCTACAATAGCACCAGCCACATCCACATCCACTACAACCCTGCAGCCCCCCTTTTTGGCCAATTACAAGTTGGCACATGAGAAAAGTGCCTACCTGAAGAAGCACAATAAGCTGAAGAAGCTGCTGCTGCATCAGATGGAGAAGGAGCAGGCCGAAAACTCAAACTCGTTACAAGCCAACCAGACGAGTTGAGCTGGCCACAGAAGGTGCACGACGAAGAAGGGTTTTGCAACTCAGCGAAGTTTACAAAACACACAACCAGCTACACAAAAATATAAAGGAGCGAACATTATGTTTAAGACTTGCCCAAAATTTGTAAATAACTATTAATATAATCCCATAATAAAATATGAAAAAAAGAAGAAAAATGAAAAAGGCGAATGCTATTACTGAGTACGTACTACTGGACATAACACGACTTTAACAGGTGCGTGCTTCAAGGTGGGTGCAGCCAGAGTTTAACTGAAATCATCTTAACAAGCGTGGATAGACAAATGCATACACCTGCTTGGTATGGGTAAGATATACCGATAGTAATCGAGTGTTGTTATGATACTATGTATATATTGGCAAAGAGCATTGTTAATAAGGCTACAAATAATTATGAAATGGAAACCTAATAAAGAAAAACTTTACTCCAACTGATTTAACTAGAAAAATATATATAGAATATGGATATCAGATATTTAAAATTTTTAAATCATTGAATTTTCAAATTTTTAAAAATTTTATTATTTTAAAAATAATAAAATTTAAATTAAAAAAATTTTATTTTCATATAACATAAATTTAAGAAAAAAAAAATTTAAAACTAATATATACCAATATTGGGGACGCTACGATAAGAAACAAAAAAGTTTTCTCACTAGAAGTGGTTTTTGACCGACCGTTTATATGGCAGCTATATGCTATTGTTATCCGATTTTAATAAATTTTTCAGATTTGGGTGAAACATATAAAACAAATATATACTACGATTCGAGACGCTACGATGGAAATCAAATAAGTTTTTCTCACAAAGACTTATTTTTCGACCGATCGTTCCTATAGCGGCTATATGCTATAGTGATCCGAATTTGATAAATTTTTCTAGAATTATGTGGAAGCATATAAAACTAACATATACCAAGATTGGTGAGGCTACGATGGAAAACAAAAAAGTTTTTCTAACTAGAACTAGTTCTTAGACCGATCGTTCCTATGGCAGCTATATGATATAGTCATCCGATCCGGCCAGTTCCGACATATTAGTTGCGTGCAGTAAAAAGAAGACTCTGTGCAAAATTTCAGCTCGATAGCTTTTAAAACTGAGGGACTAGTTCGCGTAGAAACAGACAGACGGACAGACAGACGGACAGACAGACGGACAGACAGACGGACAGACGGACGGACGGACAAGCAGACGTAAATGAACTCAGCTAGGCATCCTGATCAAAGAATATATAGTTTATGGGGTCGGAAATGAATATTTCTATGCGTTACAAACTTCTGGGCAAAATTAATATACACTTTTCAAGTGTATAAAAATAAGATATAACATCGGCTATCCGTGTTTTAAATACTCCCTTTATGCAGTTTTTGAAGGCGCTACCATTGATAACAAAACAGTTTTTCTCACTCGAATTAGTTTTAGACCGATCATTTCTATAGCAGCTATATTATAAGTCATTCGATTTCGATCAATTTTTCCGGAATTTTGTGAAAGTATATAAAACTAATATATACCACGATTGGTGACGCTTCGATGGAAAACAAAACAATTTTTTCTCACTATAACTATTTTTTGGACCGACCGTTTATATGGCAGCTATATGCTGTGTCATCCGATTCCGACAATTTTTTTCCAAATTGTGTGGAAGTATATAAAATACCACGATTGGTGATGCTAAGATGGAAAAACAAAAAATTTTTTTCTCACTAGAACTAGTTTTTGGACCGACACCGTTTATATAGCAGCTATATGCTATTGTCATCGATTTGGATAAATTTTCCAGAATTGTGTGGAAGTATATAAAACTAATATATACCACGATTGGTGATGCTACGATGGAAAACAAAAGTTTTCTCACTGGAACTAGTTTTTGGACCGACCGTTTTATGTTGGCAGCATAATGCTAGGTCATCCGATTTTGATCAATTCTTCCAGTGTGTGGACACGATTGGTGTCGCTGCGATAGAAAACAAAAAAGTTTTCTCACTAGAACTTATTTTGGACCGATCTTTCCTATGGCAGCTATATGATATAGTCATCCGATCGGCCGATTCCGACAAATGTGCAGCGTATTTGTATTTAAAGACTTTTTGCAAAGTTTGGCCAAGATAACTTTAAAACTGAGGGAGGAGATAGCATAGAAACAGACGGACAGACGGACGGACAGACGGACAAACGGAAATGAACTCAGCTCGTCATGCTGATCAAGAATATATATACTTTATGTGGTCGGAAATGCTTCCTTCTATGCGTTACAAACATCGTGACAATTTTAATATACCCTCTGCAAGGGTATAAAAAACGAGAAGGCAAAGCTAACTTCGACTGTGCCGAAGTTTTAATACACTTGAAAAACTTTACTCCAACTGATTTAACTGGAAAAATATATACGATATAGATATCAGATATTTAAAATTTTAAATCATTGATAATAAAAATTTGATACCATAAAAAAAAAACTTTTCTTAGTAAAACACATTTTCCGACCGATCGGTCCTTTGGCAGCATATGCTATAGTCATCCGATTTTGATAATTTTTTTTCGAAATTATGTAGAAAGCATATAAAACTAATATATACCAAATTGGGGACGCTACGATAAAAAACAAAAAGTTTTCTCACTAGAAGTAGTTTTTGACCGTCCGTTTATATGGCAGCTATATGCTATAGTCATCCGATTTTGATAAATTTTTTCAGAATTGTGTGGAAACATATAAAACAAATATATACTACGATTGGAGACGCTACGATGGAAGTCAAAAAAGTTTTCTCACAAAGACTTATTTTTCGACCGATCGTTCCTATGGCAGCTATATTAGCAAAGTGATCCGATTTTGATACATTTTCCAGAATTATGTGAAAGCATATAAAACTAACATATACCAAGATTAGTGACGCTACGATGGAAAACAAAAAGTTTTTTCTAACTAGAACTTGTTCTTAGACCGATCGTTCCTATGGCAGCTATATGATATAGTCATCCGATCCGGCCGGTTCCGACATATTAGTTGCGTGCAGTAAAAAGAAGACTCTGTGCAAAATTTCAGCTCGATAGCTTTAAAACTGAGAGACTAGTTCGCGTAAAAACAGACAGACGGACAGACGGACAGACGGACCGACGGACAGACGGACAGACAGACGGACGGACGGACAAGCGGAAATGAACTCGGCTCGTCGTCCTGATCAAGAAAATATATAGTTTATGGGGTCGGAAATGAATATTTCAATGCGTTACAAACTTCTGGGCAAAATTAATATACACTTTTCAAGTGTATAAAAAATTGTTCACAATTTCACCTCACCAAGTACATCCGCAATTGCTCAAATTCATACTGTGTGAACTCTTCTTAGAAGTGTTTTGGTTATATTCAATCGAAACAAATTACGGATGCATTAGAACTCACTAGAGACCATGGAACAGTTAATAAGTTGGATTATAAAGGGTGTACGAATACCAAAGATGGACAAGGTGGGTCTTCGGTGGCAGGTCGTCTATGCAGCTCTTTCTAAACCCTTGCGTTTATATCTTAAGTATACTTCAACAACATCTGCATCTATCATTAACTGCCATTTTCATGTTAAAATTGCTTTAACTGCTTAGGAACGAGAAGCGAGCATCAGTTCAAAATCGGGCATCAAAGACAAGCGCTGTGCTGTATTCACTTTGTGAATGTTGTTATGTGACTCTGAATGCCTCTAAAAGCACAAGTTTGAAGAGAGCAGATGAAAACTTTGCTAAAATTCTATTGTTCATAAAATATTTTGATAAGTGCGAATTCAAAATTTGTATCAAGAATAATAAGAAAACCGAAAATTTATATTAGAAAAACAAACAACGAAATGAAATTTAGTAGTTAAAAAATGGGAAAAATAATTACGAACGTAAAAAACAACATATATATGATTAATACAATATTAAAACAAACAAAAAATCAGAGTAATAAGGGATACCAAATTCAATAATTATATAAGAACTAAAACTAGGAAAGCTTTGTAATTTTTTTGTCAGCGGTGAATTTCACTCTCCAAAAATATTCAATCTGTTTTAAAGGTGTAAACTCTTTACAATCAGAAAAAAACAAATGGAAAAATATCCAAACAATAAACGAGTTCAAGAGTTTTCATATTTCTCGATAAAATAAACAAAGACGCCGAATATTTTATGTGCGATCACAATGCACACTTTTAATGAAGGAACAAGATGAACAGGACCTAAAACTAATACAGATTAATGCGACATAAAGAAACAATCAAATTACAATCGTTCTGACAACAGGTCAATATATTATATTAAATATTTTTTGTTTCGACTTTCCTAATTTTAATTTTCTTTTTTTTGGTTTCTGTTAACTCAATTCTTAGTTTTATTTCTATCTCTCATGTCTTATTTAATTATTTGTCTTGCTTTTCTTATTTTTTTTGTAATCGGGCGGATCATACAGCTATCATAGGACCGATCGGTCCAAAAACAAGTTCTTGTGTGAAAAACTTTTTTTGTTCAATGGTTATGTCTTTAAAATTGATTTTTATTTATTTAATAATTTGCTTCAACACAATTTTGTTGAGTTAGATCTAAATCGGATCAATATATCTTATAGTTCCCATACAACAATCGTCTTGTGTTGAGAAAGTGGCGCCATCTGTTGGACAGCTTGGGAAATCACTCACCAAGCCTTGTTATAAGCGAATATTACATTTTTAAAGGAGAATCTGAAAACCATTGCTTATATATATAGCAGAAACTGCAGGGGTATATAAACATCAGCGTATGAGTAATTGCTGTACTTACTTATCGCAGTTTGCCTAAAATGAATATGCCCCTTCAACTCGCCAAATAATGGGTATTACCAAGTCTTTTGGCTAAATTATTCAATTTGACGCCAGATAAAACGCATCGACACCTTTCTTGAGGGAACTCATGTACAATAAAACAAAAGACTTAGGCAACAAACTTGAAACTTGCGTGCAAAAGACTTGCGCGAAAAGACAACATTTAAATTGAGTTTTAATTGCAAATACACACACATACACATACACTGACACAGGGGTTAAATCTAAAGGGTAAGCGACAAGGTGAGCTGTCAAAAGCAAAATAACGGACCTCCACCACATGTGCACACACATAACTGATTGGCACTTTCTTGAGCGACTTTTCATAGCCTTAGGCCGATAATATAAAGACAAAAAACAACCGGCAATTAGTCTCAGCAATTAACAATGTCGACAGCAGCGGCGCTTGACGGCTTCTGGGCCATCATTTAAAATTGATCATAGAGCGGCATAACGGCGGTCTCAACCCTGACCATAGACAGAGACATCATTATCGAAAGGGTAACATCGGCAAGTATAATATATAAATTGAACAATTTAGGTCTTTTGTTTATGCAGTTTGCGGTGTCATTCACCGCATTTTGTCAACGGGTTTTTGTGTGAGTTTTACTTAGATATAATTGCTAACGCTTCACACACAGACACAGATAACAATAACAACAGACTTGCATTCATTAATAATAATTAAGGTTGAGTATTTTTTGAAAAAGTGGCCCAACATTAACAATTTGTTGAAATAAATACTTAAGCAATTTGACAATAGGTAGCTAATGAGAATTTGATTAGGGCCGTGAGGTAAACTTTAATTAAATAATAAATAGCTTAATTTGTGTAAAGGGAAGATTAAAAATATTCACATTCTTCACAATTCCCTTATCATTCATCTAAAAACGTTTGCACTCCATAAAAATTTATTGAAAAATTATTATAATTACAAATTTGTTATTTAAACTGGAATTTACTGCCTGCTAAAGATGAGACAAATTTGTTAAAGCCTGATACAAGATTGTACAATTGTACATGAGTAAATATTATCTCTGTCAAACACATGTCCATGTCCGGTTTGGATACTAAATCACAAATGCCACCGGCTCGGCCAGGGGTAGCGCCTGAAGCGGTTGTTTGCGTTCAAAGTCCAGCGTTTGATGCAC
Source organism: Lordiphosa mommai (assembly GCA_018904225.1). Lineage (NCBI taxonomy): Eukaryota > Metazoa > Arthropoda > Insecta > Diptera > Drosophilidae > Lordiphosa > Lordiphosa mommai. Next base: position 11,586 of record JAEIFT010000955.1, read on the forward strand.
CTTACTGTGCAGCGTATGTTGGGCAATTACCGCCCTATAGCCTCGAGAACCACGCACCTCATAGTGAACGCTACGCAGCTGCCCACTGGGTTCCAGGTGAATGTATGTGCCGAAAACATGATCGCCTTGACGTTGCTCGCGATGCAAGATGTGCACTTGATTGGTTACGTCGGAAATGTGATATTGATGCGTGTAGCGAAGCTAAATGTAAAAGCATATAAATCAAATTATTCGAAATGGAGTGTAAAGTGTGTGTGTTAATTAAGTGGAAAACGCTTAAGCTGTAATTTCACTTATCTAAGTTTTCATATGATTTCATTTGGCGTTATTGCTGTCAAATAACTCATATAAAAGTTTTGATTGGATTTTACACTTAAATTACTATTACACTATCTGAGCAAGTCACATGAGAAACTCTTGTGAGAAATCAGATAAGTGAAAATACCGCTTTAGTTTTTGTGCTAAGTGAATATGTAGTTTTAGGTATTCGAAATATTCAACTAGTGCGTTTAGTCAAATAAGTTTAAACGTTTTTGGATTTGCATTTAAAAGCTGTAGGAAATGAGAGGAATGGAAGGCTCTTAACTCACTTGGAGACATTGCTCCTTCCGTCAATCTTTTGTTTCGGTTTATATCTCATGGCCTAGCCGAGCAAAATGGTCATATAGGAGTCCATCTAGTAAATTTACTAACCATGGCTAACCATGTGAAGAAATCGGCCAGATTGGATGACAATAAAATATAAAGAATTTTAGTTGAGGCAGGGTATATTAGAGTCATGCTTGGCCGACTTATGCTTACTTGTTATACCCTTGCAGAGGGTATATTAAAATTGTCACGATGTTTGTAACGCATTGAAGGAAGCATTTCCGACCACATAAAGTATATACATTCTTGATCAGCATGACGAGCTGAGTTCATTTCCGTCTGTCCGTCCGTCCGTCCGTCTGTTTCTATACTATCTCCTCCCTCAGTTTTAAAGCTATCTTGACCAAACTTTCCAAGACTTTAAATACAAACACGCTGCACATTTGTCGGAATCGGCCGGATCGGATGACTATATCATATAGCTGCCATAGGAACGATCGGTCCAAAAACTAGTTCTAGTGAGAAAAACTTTTTTGTTTCTATCGTAGCATCACCAATCGTGGTATATATTAGTTTTATATGCTTCCACACAATTCTGAAAAAATTTATCAAAATCGGATGACTATAGCATATAGCTGCCATATAAACGGTCGGTCCAAAAAATTTGTTCTAACAAGTTATGGAAAAAAACATTTAGTCAAAACTCGTTTATGTTTCACTCAATCGTGATATATATTAGTTTTATATGCTTCCACACAATTTTGAAAAATTTATAAAAATCGGATGATATATAGCTGCCATATAAAAAAATTTCTAATTCTAATAAGAAAAACTTTTTGTTTACCATCGTAGCGTCACCAATCGTGGTATATCATAACATAGGAAACGATCGGTCTAAAAACTCGTTCTAATGAGAAAAACTTATTTGATATCAATGGTAGCGCCTTTAAAAACCTCCAAGGGTATTTAAATCATCGGCGTAGCCGATGTTAATCCTTCTATTTTTTTTACTCAAATGGTCACAAAGCCGCCTCAAAACGGCCTATCTTTTTTTGCCCAACCACAACGATTTTTACTCAATTAACATTTGGAGCCAACTCCTCATATTTTGTATATTTTACTGCAATCACGAATGATATTTCATTTTGGCTAAATGCAACAACAACAAGTGCTGAGCAAATTCACACTTACAGCAAATTCAATTAAATCAGTAAATTTATGACATATCCCAGGTGGAATAAAATTTAAAAAAATATTCAAACGGATTTACAAGAGCAAAAACACAAGTCAGCTAAGGGGCCTTTGGGAACTAGAGGGTTAATTGGGGGAAAAAACAGTTGGTTATTTTATAAATCTGGGTTACCACCCTTCTAATCTAAAGTACAATCTGTAAAGCTACTCTTAAATACATAAATAAAGACATGAAAGAGAAGGCTATTTAAAGTCGGTTCAAAATATAGGCTAACTAAGAAGAAATTAAAAAAGTCAAGTCAAAGTCAGACTTCTAAAAAAGTCAAGTAAATAATTTTGTGACATTTATTAATTATCACAAAATTGTACTTTTAGCTAACCTCCAATTCTAAAAGCCTTTCAAATTCTCAAAGATAACAAATAGGTCGAAAGATCATACTTTATAATTATAAGCAAAAGTTTCGAAAATATTCAGAGTCAAAGTATTTTTTTTTTTACAAAATTTTTGCTAAAAGAAGTCGGGAAAATTTTTTATTTTTTTATCCCAATTAAATAAAGGCATAAATTAGAATTATTATTATAATTTGTAAAAATGATATATTAATTGTGGCTTAGGGTAAAGATTTAGCTTCTTAAAGAATTTTAAAAATATTGACTTAAGTTTTGGAAAGGCTTTTGGGGCCAAGAATTACAGTTTATGTTAAAGGACCTATTCTCAGAAGACATAAATATTATTTTCGGCACAATACTTCATATGAATAGAAACACTTTTGTGGAGCTTTAAAAATAAAATTTATGTCAACTGAGATCAGGCCTTTAAACAGAAATTTTGTAAGTCCCAAAGCAATGCCTTTCTCATGCCTTCAAATCAATTTGTTTAGCAACTCACCCGGGCTTCATCATGATTGTTTTGAAAATCATTATAAAATTCAATATATTCAGCTGCTGTCATATGCAATATGAATAGCCACAATCCAGCCAGGCCCAGTCTCAGTCCCAGGTCCAATCCCGAACACGTGGACATGAGTTGTTGCTGAAATTAATTTGATTAGAAACATAACGAAATGAGCAAAGGAGCCGAAGTAGAGGTGAAAATCATTTGCACTTTACAAAAAAAAAAAAAACAACAACAACTAAAACAGCAGCCACAGCGGCTGCCACTTGAGTTGCTGCCGCTGCTGTGCCCGCTTGTAGCCGGGCCATGCTTTCTAGCCCAATGTCGATTACATAGTCACGTTGTTAACTACATCTTCACGGTGTGGCAAAAACCTTGCAGCGTATGGTGTGGCCCGGTGTGGCATGCCAAAAGTTGAGCAATCCAATCGAATCAAAATCCCAACATCTTTCACACTTCGTTAAAGGTAGAGCACAGCCATAGCCATCAGTTGGGCTTCGTTTTAGTCAAGGCAATTTAGTGTCAAAAGTGAGTAGTCGATAACGAAAACTGCAATATGCACATTATGGATCTCGATCTTTTGGCCGGCTAACATGGCCCTAACGTGACTTGTTGCCAGATTGCCCCGTTTTGAATGGCCTGACCCTTTTTGTTCACGTTTTTTTGTTTTTTAGCTTTGGGTTTGGTTTGGACGCTGGCGGAGATTGCCGTTTATACTTGTGTGTATTGTGTGTGTATGTTGGCAAGAGGCAACTTTCTTTCTCTTGCATCATGATGGCTAACGTAGTTTATGTTTTGCACGTTTCACGGGAAATGCAAAGATTTGAACAAGTGACGCCTGGGTCCAGGTCCAGGTCTGCTCACTGGGATGCTTCAGCAGTTCATAAAAATCAATGCCCTTTTGATTAGTTACAGCTGTAATTGCAAAAAAAAAAAAAAAAACAAAATTGTGGGGGAACTGTTGTGAAAGGCAGCCACCGCCTTCAACTCGAATTCTGCAATTCTCCAATAATAATAAAGAAATTGTCTAATTAAGCTTTGGCTAGCAAATTGGCCATGGGCCATATTACGCATACGCCCCTTGAGCCCCGCATTAGATTTGGCAAATTGCACAATGGCTAAAGAAACATGCTGCTGGCCAAATATTTTTATCACCACGAAACCAACCAAGCAAAACCCCTTAAAAAACAGCATAAAAACCAAAACTTTCGTTAATTTTAGAGTCAAACTTGTTGACTTCCCTTTTTCCCGATTTGACTTTTGAGTTATTAACATAAAATCATTGTCATAACTCACAGAATTGAATGGGATAATCAGCTATGAACTGTTCAGGCACGCTGGCCATCTTGGAGTTAAATGTCAATGCACTGCGGAAAAAATGTGAGGGACTTTGAAGGAGTTAAGCAAAAATTTTAAAAAATTGAGTAAACATTTCAGCAGACAGTTGGGTGCCGCACTTACTCACAGTTCATGATCAATTTACAAAAGAAAGGATTAGATGTTAATTTAAGAGATGAGAGAGATGATAAAATTATTGAATTATCAAATCAGTTGTATAATGCATTTAGTCACTGCTCATTAAAATGGCTTTTCCCACTGACCAGATGGGTGCCGCATTTAAACAAAATTATATTTTTTTAGGATTACATGTCAATTAAAGACTGTCGAAATGGATTCTATGATTTTAGAGATCTTTATTAAAAGAGAATGTGACAAAAAGCTCATAAAATAACCTAAATCAATGGCCAGTTGGGTGCCGCTGTTGTTCACAGCTTTGTTCTTACTGGCCAAATAGTTGCCGCAGTTCACACTTTGTTATATATGGATTGAAGAATTAAAGAAGAACTAATAAAGACTTTCTGAATGGAGGCTAGGTTTAAAAAGACTAAACACTGGCCAGATGGGTGCCGCAGTTCACACTGTAGTTGATTTTTTTGAGGATTGAATTTGCACCGTGAAAGATTTGGCAAAAATTTAAAAATTCAGCTTGAACCAGAGGTCCGTAACAAATAAAGATTTTCTGACTGGAGGCGTGGTTGAAAAAGACAAATCTCTGGCCAGATGGGTGCCGCAATCAATCGAAAATTATATGAAATAGTGGTCTAAACCCAACCAGAATTTATAAGTCGTCTTAAAAGCAGGGATTAATCCCGAAACGAATATCGGTTCCGGTACCGGTCCGGTACGTACCGTAATGCGAGTTTCGGTTAAAGGTTCTATTTCCGTTTTTCAGTGAATTTTGGTTTTCGGTTCCGATGCGGTACATAAATTTTTATTTCGGTATACCGTTACGTACCGGTACAAGTATAATTTTATTTACTACACAGAGAAAAAAAAGCTCAAGATCAATTTATTCTTTGCTGGTTAAACTAATCTTTTAAAAATATCAATTTTTTCATATTTAACATAAATAGTCTCCTAGACGTTTGACCATAAGCGTGTGCGTTGGCTGACTGCGTTGAGGCGTCATTCCATTCGTGTTAAGTGCAAGGTCTCGAGTTCGCCTCAGACAAGGCAATGTTTTTTTTTTATATATAAAAAGATCGTATTGATATTTTTATCATATCAAGTTAATCTTCGTCATATCGGAGTGAAATTGATATGAAAAAATGTGGAAATGACTGCCATTTCATATCAATTTTTTTCTCTGTGTATTCAAAAATTAAAATTGTTTCATGATATCCTGTTTGTGTGAGAGTTTCTGCTTTTCAGGAGATGATAAATCGGACTAAAACTTATATAAAATCTTTCTAATTAGCTGGCACATTTTTCTTAATTATGGTTCGAAATAATTGGCCATAGCATCTGCCGTATCCCTGCCATCAAAAGAGATCTTATACCATTTAAATAGATTTAAACCCATACTTAAAGACTAGGGTCCAATATAGCCCATAATACGATGGTAAAATACTCAAAAGAGTGTATCAGCTCTAAAACAGTTGAAAACTTAAAATCTTTTTCCTATAATACATTTTTAAAAATTAAAACAAAACTTTCTTAAAATGGAAAATGATATTTGTTTTTAATTTGAGAACCAAATTTGATTTAAATCAAAAAACTTAATTTCTAAAATTTGGATTAACATTTTTCTAACATTTCTGTATTTTAGAGAGGATTTTTTAAGACTTAGAAATTCGTTACATTTAATTAAAGGTATTATTTTTACCAAAGAAAAGTTTTTCCGCCTTTTAAAAAAAAAAATAATATTTCTCAAATATCTTAAAAATAATATGATTTTGGTATTTCTTTAAGGCCGAATTTATAAAGTGTAAAACTTTTTTCTGAGTGTTTATATTGCTATTTCTGCAGCGAAAAATAATAAGAAACCAAAACAGTTCCAGTATTAGCGTTTCGGTATGGTTTCAGTTTTTTCGGTTCCTATTATTAAGGTTAACGGTTTTCGGTTCTCAAGAAAAATTTAATATTGGTTTCGGTTTCGATACCGGTACGTGGTAAACGGTTCCGTTTTCGGTAACGGTATTATTTCCTGCTTAGAAGCTACAAAAATGAGCACAAAGTGAAATAAAACCATATAGTTTAAAGGCAGCGATAAGTAGCCCGTGGAATTTTTTGTTCTCAAAGCCCGGTCCGTTATTTCTTTCCACACACAATTCAATTACCTAATCATTACCCGTCTGATGTCAAGAAATTAACGAAAACAAATTTATTTGGTGTAGCGACGAGGTGTCAGCTAGCATTTCGGCTTGCAACTGTCATGAACAAAACTGCAAACCAGTAAGAGTGTACACTTGAAGAAAAAGAAATATACAAACAAAATTTTTTGTGTAAAAATTTTGTATTGAGATTTTTGTTTTGTTTTTCTTTAATACTAAGCTTGAACAGGAAATATCTTTTGTGGTTCAGTTCTCAATAAACAGTATAAAAAAGGGCAACAAATTGTTGTTGTAGATGTGATTACAGCGCCCTTGCGTTCAATTTTAGTGGCCAACGCTGTATTTCAGTGAATTTAGGCAAACATTTTGTTGATTTCTTCGGGCTGAACACAAACTACTGGCCGCATTTTTTCCAATAAGTTTTTAGTATTCAAGTTTTATCTAAAAATTGTTGATAAAATATTCTCATTCCATATTTAGCCTATAATGCATACAAATATATTTTTTTATTACTTTTTCTCAACTCACACCATTTCCAAAAAGGCTTCCTCCTAATCCAAACAGGCTTTTTGGATTGCCCCACAGCATACACTGGACTGGGAACAGGAACTAATCCAGTTTTGTTAACAGTCTAGAGCTAAGTTGACTTTTTGACTAGCTAATTGCAAATAAAATGGAAAAGAAAAAAAGAAAAATCTCACTCGTTTTATTTTCATTTTCATTACAAAATTTCCAAATCGCACGCGTTGCTTTAAAGACAGGTAACATGTGGCAAAATGTTTATTCATAATGGGTTACCAACTGGATCGGAGTTTGGAGTGAGTCAGTCAGTCAGTCAGTAAGTCGGTTAGCCGGTGGCACCAACTGGCGGACCTCGGCGTACGCCCCATCAATGCGAAAAAAAAAAATGTGAAACATTTTCTATTGATTTGTGGCCAGATTTCTTGTTTTCCTTGCTTTGTTTACATAATGAACTGCCACTTGAATGGCGGTGACCCCCTCCCTCGATCGCTCCCTCTAGCTGACCATTTGCAGCTACGTATAGTTATGCGGGTGCTTTTCTCACATACTCTCGTAACGTTGCTCAATAATGGCTGAAGTTGAGATCTGATACTTGAGCAAGATTTTAAATCGGAATTGGCATCGGGGAGTCGTGTGCGAGTAACAAGCGAAGCTAACTCTATAACCTTATTCAATGCTATTTTGTTGCTATCAATATTGCAGGCATTGTTGTTGTTGTTGTTGTTGTTGTTGTTGTTATAGCTGCAGGCCACTTCGTCATAGCCAATGTCGCGGCAATGCGGCTACCTCAGCTACCGTTAGGTTGTAAATGTGGAAGTAACGACCGAGGTACAGTTAATTTGCACTGAAAAAAATATAATTGAACCGGTAACAAGTGGGAAATAAGGTGAGTTAATTGCTGAAGATAGAACTGAACTTTGAATTAAGAGCAATTTGCTGACTAGGGTGTGCCAATAATCAGCGATTTGAAATGTGTTTCTACATGTTTTAAGTTTTTTTTTTTAGGTGGGTTACAAATTGGGCAAAATAGAAAACACCGAAAATAAGTTAAGAAAACAGTTGAACAAAAATTTAACTGATGAAAGGAGATTCCACAAAGCATTCTATTAAGAAAAAATTGTGACAATAATTGTCTTCAAAAATTGAACGTGTCATTTCAGCCTCAGGAATGGGTTAAAGAACTTGTTAAACAAAATTCCAAAAGGCATACCTGTCGTATGAGTAATTTTGACGGAAATTTTGAGACCATTGCGCACTGCCTTAAACTAAAATTGTAAAATGCAATGATTTTATTGCAACCAATAGTAGGTGTGATACTTTGTTATCGAATTAAATCTGCATTATTGATTCTTTTTCGACATATTTTGTGTCATTGTCATTGCGACATTATAGGATTTTTGTAATGGATTGCTAGACAAAATAATAACGCATTGAAATTGTCGAATTTAAAGTCGATGATAAAAACGCTAAGATTAATTCACCAAAAAATGGGGTCGCATTAGTGAAAAATCTGTGCGCAACATTGTGAATAAATTTCATCAAACTGAGTCTAAACTTAATGTTCTGACGCCAACCAGAGTGCGGAATGCACGCAGTGCAGAGAATATTGCTGGCGTAACTGAAAGGAAGGAAACACTGAAAATGTCAATTATAAGTTCACTATGTTGGAGTTCTATTTTGGGCCAGTGGTTGAAGCCAGTTATGTGGTTTCAACGGGACGGCCCCACACCACACACAACTCCCCTCAATTGGGACTTTTTGCGTCGCAAATTCCCGAACCGTGTATTTTTTCGTTGCGGTGATGTGAATTGGCCGCACAGATGCCGCGATTTTACGCCTTTTGACTCTTTTCTGTTTGATTACACAAAGGACAAAGTCATTGTAATCCAAAGATGATTTCAGTCTCGAAAAAAACAATTACATTGGTGATTCGGGCCATTTCTAGGGTCATACTTCCAAAAGCCATCGAAAATATGGCCGTAAGAGTGATATATCTAAGGAATAGTCGCAGTGAACATATCCGCGAAATAATTTTTAAAACATAATCCTATTGTGTGGCCTTTCAAACTAGTTTAAAATGTCGAAACAGTTTGTGTTTTATTCAATATCAAAGAACCACACGTTTTAATGGAACACCCTTTACACCCTGGCCTTGTGTGGCTCAGTGGGTAGTCGGGATCGATCCCGCCTCGGAACAGTTTTTCTTTAAAATACTTTTATACAAAAGGTCCTCCTTTACAGCTAATTGCGCCGGTTGTGAAGTATGTAGCCATGAAAAAGCTTCTGAAAAACTTTTGTCGTCCCTTTCTCTTGAGCGAAAATTAAAAGACACACGTGCCAAGAGTTTGAGAGAAGCTCGGCTTGGCCTATTTAGGGGCTGTAACTGCCAATTTTACTTTTACCCTTCACCATTTTATATGGTGAGAGTTAGGTTTTCTAATTTAACCTTAAAGAGATCCTAAGACTTGTGAATTGAAACATTATCAGGAGTGTCACGAAAATTACTCGGGATTTTTAAGTCGGTTGAATAGCAAAACGCTCGAAAAATTCGTTGGTGATAAAGATCTTCAACAGATTCGATTTGCTTATTTAAAAATTAAGTTAGAAGGATTGTGTCTATTATAATGGCCCCTCTTGACTTATGTTTTGTCGATTCCTCCTATTTGTGGGGCCTATTTGATTTTCATTTTCACGATTTCCGCTTTGGTCATCTACCAATGGGGCTAGGTCCATACAAATGCCTTTATGAATTCTGAGATTAGTTTTGAAAATATAACCGAAAGCTCGAGGATTTGTGTTAGGAATTATGAGCCGAGAAATTTCTGTCTTCGGCGACCCAAAGCAGGAGACGAGCAAAAGAAGTGTGAGACGGATTCAATTTCTTTCTCGTCTCTACAGCTTCTGCAGAAGTCATTGTAGGGTGCATCTAGTTTGGCGGCATGTGTTCTGACCAGCCAGTGACCTGTAATAGACCTTACAAACTGACTCGAAATTTGCTGTGCTACGCAGGCATAGGTACAATAAGCGTTATTCACTGTGAGTGAGCCAGGTCAGTCGCGCTGTCCTACAGGAGCTAACGGACTGTTACTTGTGAGTAGCTTTCAGCTCTTATTTATTTTTTATGATGAGCCTGCACGTAGCCATGGGCATACCTACACTTTTCTTATCGGAAAGGAAGTTGGTGGTGGTATCTGTGACATAGAGAATTTATATAACGAGATTTCGGTGACACCTCTGATTCACAGCACTTACACATACAGACGCCTTAGCTGGTCGCTTTGCTGTTGATGCCGTCGCTGCCTCCCGTGACAACTCTGTATATGAGGCAGAATCAATGTTTATCTTCATTATCAATTCTTTGTATTTATAATAATTCTATAAATAAAAAGATTACAGCGAGGAAAGTACTGCATTGTTCGCTTTGCGTTAAAATTTTACCCCGTCAATTTAAGTCATATAAAATTAAAATACAAAATAATAATTTTTTGTGTTGTTCATTTGGGGGAATCACACGCAAACTTAAATGCTGGAAGGAACTTAATCGGGCAATTACACGCAGGTTTTATTTTTTTATTTTTTTAAGCCAACATTTTTTTAATATTCGTTGTAATGAGTAGTGAATGATAAGCATGGCTATTTTTGTAATAAACAAAAACAGTCTTAAAGCTTTGAGTGCAATAGAGCAGGATGAGTTGAAGGAGAAAGTAATAGATCACTTCATTATCAATTTGATAAGTAAAACAGTACAATTGAGAGGAGGAAAACGATACTGGCTAGAAAGATGATGTGTTGAATCATAAGGAACCATTTTCGAATAATTCTTCGCTGCTGAATATGCCTGTGCTTGTTGTAGAACAGGATTTGGAGCATAATGATAATGTAGTTTGCAGGCAGAAAGACGAATTAGAACAGGCAGTTGGGACAAATCTTGGATAAAGGTCGTGGTGATCATACAGTCTGTTGGTCAGTGACAGCGGCCACTGAATAATTAAGAACCAACACTCTTATTGCTAATCTCAGCAATCTATGGGGTAAGAATGTACCCCAAAGACGGTCAAAGTTAGATTTCATAAAAAACTGAATTTATTTTTGATTTTTTTAAAACTCTCCTGTATCTCTCCCGCAAAACCGGTTGGTTTAAACTCCTTTTCATTTCTTTTACATTTCAACACAATTTTGTGGCCGCTTACATAATTTCTAACAAAAAGATGGAAGCCTTTCAAGGCCACTTTCGCATACACTTGCCTCCAACTTATTTTCCTTACTTTCCAACCATTTCCTTAGCCGTCAGTCCTTTTATAGCAACCTTCTGGTTACAAAAACAAAAACCTAACTGGTTGTCGTGTTGCTGCAGTTACCAATTAAAATGCACCTAGGACACACTCGACGAAAACGAAATATAAATAAACGAAAAAAAGAAACACTCAATGCGATACGTATCGGACGGTAACCGCTTGCGAACCCGTTTTAAATGTGCAAAATTTACATAATGTGCTCCAAATGGACAGCGGGTAAATATAAATCTCTAAAAAAAAAAAAACAACGCAATGACAATGACAATTGCGGAAAAAGGCCAAAAAGTTTGACCAAAAAAAAAAAAAACAAACGAAATATGTTGAGTGCATGCAAATTGAAGTTCATGGAAAATCAATTGTGTATTTGCCATATGAAAGTTGCTCTGGACCAATGAAGGGGAACTGGAGCTGGACCAGAGCCTGGCAATTTATGTTATTGAACTTTGCTGTATGCAAATTGAAAATGAAACTCACAAGTGCCACGTTTTGAGTAATTGTAACAAATTTTGTTGTTGTTATTTTTTTTTTTTTTAGTCAAAATTTGTTCATATTTTTGGGGAAAGGCAAACGACAGCCACCAAAATTTTTAAAGACTTCCTTCAACTGGGCGCCACTTACTTTTTTGTGTTTTTGTTTTTCTGATGTTGCAAGTATGTAATATCAATGGCAAACACTACCAAATGAACCGTTTTGTTTAGCTGCCACACTGGCTCTAAAGTGTTAGCTTAAGTGCACTTCTTGTTTATTTACGCTCCTCACCAAAAAACACAACAAAAAAGATGACAATTTTCAAATACAACCGAGTCGGGTCTACACTTAGATTGTCAACTTTTGATTTAGTCAGTTGACATCACGAAAAACGTGGCCAGACATAATTATATGTAAGTACATATGCACACACATATACATCCAACTATGTAGATCAACCTCTCTTGACAAACATTTTGCAATTTTTTTTTTAATTAACTTTTTGCGCTTTTGTGCGGTTCAACAATAATTGCAAGTAGTTCACTCTCCATATTCAATAAGCACCCACCAAACAACAAAAGGGCATGATGCCGCATTTTGTAGACAGCAGAGAAAAAAACGGCCCGCCAATCCAACAATCGCTTGTAACCACAAATTAGTTTCAAACATCACACACCAAAAAAACAGGCAACAAAACTGCAGCAGCAGCAGCAGCAGCAGCAGCAGCAACATATAGCGGCAACAACATAAAGCCTTGCAAAATTCGAAAACCCATTGCAATAATAACCATAACCCAAAACCCGTCTCTCTGTCTCTCGTCAGCTGTAAAATCAGCAAACGATGTTCGCCTTTATTTGGATTTTCAGTTTTAGTCAGTTTTTATGCGAAGATTATTCAATGCTGATAGTAAAAGTGACGCATCATATGGAACACCAAGTGAGCAGCACAAGGGGCATATGTGGCATGTGCATAAGGAAGAATAAATATTGTGAAAAAAATCTCAAAGAATATCTTAAAATACCACAATGAGTAGGAAAGGGTCCCTTAAGTTGAGGTGGTTCCGAAAACACACTAGCCAATTAAAACGGCTGGTAAAAAGCATATATATATATCGATGCATATGGGTAAATCCACGAAAAAATACTCACTTGTATCATTTTATGGTTGAAATAATTAGTTGAAAAGTAGAGGGCTAATTCGCGGATTTATACAAATTGAATTATTTATAATTATGGAAAATATGGAAAAACCTGTAAAATTGCATCAGATCCCAATCTTTTTAATAACTCACACTTTAAAATTATGTTAAAAAAAAAAAGAATAATTGCCGCGAAAAGGTACATTTTTGTTTCCTCAATTTTTCTCAAAATTTCGTATAGTATCCAGGAATATACAGTATAAAGCTGAAAATGGGCACCGCAATAGTTTCGGAGTTAGGAATATTTTTCTCATTTATTTAAATTATTTAGAGTGTGATTTTTCGGAAACTGAAATTTTATCTAACATAAATATGCTTTTAGTAGACTGTTATCTGTTTTATTTGTTAAAATATATTCACACTCCTTAAAATCGCAGTTCTCAAATAATCACACTTCCAAATGCATAAAATGCATAACTCCGATACTATTGAGTTGCCCATTTACAGCTTTATACAGTAAATTCCTAGATACACGACGAAATTTTGCGAAAAAAAAATGAAGGAAAATTAAGATAACTTTTCGCGGCAATTAATTTTTGTGCTCAAATTTTCGCGATTTTTTTTGACAAATAGAATTTGGATTATTTTAAAGTGTGAGAAACTAAGAAGTTTGGGATTTTTTCCATATTTTTTTTACCAATGGTTTTCCGTAGCAAGCAATTATAAATAATTTAATTTTTTAAAATCTTCAATTTTAAAAAAATAAGCTCATAAGGCCGAAACATTCTCAATTGGGTTAAGTTCTGGGCTGTTTCCTGGCTAATATAAGGACTTAATGCCTAATTCTTCCTTCAAAATTGTTATCTTTCGTTAGAAAAAGGTAAACTGGAACTGAATAAGTTATCTTGATGAGAAAAGGACATTGAATTACGCACTGATCGTGCCCGGTGGCAAGGTGCAGAATCTTCCTAAAAAATGTGATCTTCTTTGCTAGGCACAATTCCACATCAAATATTTTCTATATATTTTTTTGCATTGACCATATCCTGAATCATTAAAATGGATTCAGTTTTATGTTTGGATATGCATACCCATATCATAATGTATGGTGAATGCTTGACGATGGCTACACAGCATTTTTTCTGAATATCGGGATCCATCGAATCCAATGAGATTAAATTTGGACTCATCTGAAAATATCACTCGTGACCAATCAGAATCACTCCAATTTTCTTAGTCCTTGGCCTAGTTAAGTCTATTTTTTTTATACGCAGATTCAGCAGTGGCTTTTTTGCATGTGATCTTGCATATTAACCCAGATCGGTTAGCCGACATGGAATGGTTCGCACCAAAATCTTCTTTGAAAATTGTTGCCGTACCTCAGTTGCCATCTTCCCTGCATTTTTAAATCGATCCTGAAGGCTCGTTCTCTTGATGACACGATCTTCACGTGCTTTAATGCATTTTTTCAATCATGTTCCTTCTTTCCTCCCCACTTCACCTGACTCACAATATTTTTCTAAAAATCGAAGCACTGAACTTTTATTAAAATGTGTTTGAGATGATTCGACACATTTTGTTCAGATAATAAAATAATTTGCTTCTTATCCCGAACAGTGAACTGTTTTTTCTTAGGCATGTTTTAAAAGTTTTCTTCACAAATAAAATACTAGGCAAAGCAATTTTAGCCACAGCGCTGTTAAAATTACGAAATTATGTGGAAAAAATTATGCCCATAGAATGAATAGTATTTAGGGAAACCCCAGCAAAGAAAGCGCCACAAAAAAAATTATGCCCATAGAATGAATAGTATTTAGGGAAACCCCAGCAAAGAAACATTAATAAATTTACGCGGTGCGGCAGTTGTATTTGTTAGCATAAGAACAACATTATTATAAATGAAAAAAAAATAAATAAAAAGAAAAAATATTTACTAGGTATCAACAAGTCGTATCTTTGTATATTTCCCCTCTATGTTCATTGTCTTATGAGTCAGCGCAACTAGCAAAAATAGAGGTAGCCATAGGGAACATTCACTTACGTATGCAATCGCCTTTCAAGTTGCACAAATCAATACTGGCCAAAAAGAGTAATCACGAGTCGTCTCCACTTTTCTAATATTCTTGTTTATTATTTTACAAGTCAATGACACACATGTGTTTAACTCATTTTGCAATATTCCACACAAAACGTGATTCTTTTTGGTTTTTGTTTGTTTTTTTTGTTGTTTCTTTTGTCATCCCAACGACAACAACAATCACTTTGAAAGGGTCGTCGTGTATGTGCATATTTTGCATCGCTTAAAGTTGGTCACAAAAAAAAGCATCTTAAGAATCGAAAAAGGTGATGCTAAATTTGGCAACAACAAAACAATACCGACCATCAATAATGAAATTGCATAGAGTTTGATGTTTATCCGGTTTTTCGTTTGCCATTATTGCTTAATTTTGTACAACTGAAAATAAATGTGCATAGATTTAAGTTACACTTATACAAAAAACCGCAATGTGGAGTTCAAGAGAGTTTAAGAGCTGATGATGATGGTAAAATACAAATAAATTAGATTTATTTGCGGTTTTCAAAATGATTTAAAATTTAAAGTTTTGGACTTTTGTTGAAGATCGCCACGTGGCATAAAGGCAGTTAATGAGATAATCTGTTTTTTTTTTGTTGTTGTTGGTATGGGAAGTAATTATGGAAAATTAGTCTTAATTGTTTAATTAAATGAAACGATTGAAGAATAATAGTCGAAGAGCAGCCGCAAATTATAGTAAAAAAAAAAAAATAAATAATAAATAATAAATTCAATTTAGAAAGCGAATGCTTAAAAATATCTCCAAATAGTTAAAGTAGGTAAAATTCTTGATTTTTGATTTTTTTGTTGTTATCTAATTAACATAAAGCGTCGATTTCTAATTGAAAGAATAAATCAGAAATTAGACAAAAACGAACTAGAACTCTGGCATTAGATTTTTCCAAGTGTATTTCTGAATGCCCAAACTTTTCTTAAACATTTTCCCAACACAATGCTTAATACTCACATAATCATTTTCAATTTGTATAATTTGGCTTTCATGAAACAGTTTTGCGGATTTCTTTAAATTGTATTGCCACCCAGCTAACCATTTCATAGCCACCAAAAAAATGAGGCTTAAATTATTGGCTTGGCATTTAACATGACAGCCACATTAAATTGTCCACTTTGGCAACCTGTGCCGGCGCCATATATACAACTATACCATATAGCCATATGTATTACATATAAATATATATATATATATAGAGGAGTCAACTAGGCTGCTGGCGTTGGCTATAATTGAGGTTTTACGTCTCTGGCCCCCGTCTCGAGGCTCATTTAGGCTGGGCCGGTAGGCAATCTCTGGAGAAAATGCAGCCGCGTCAAAACAAAGCACAAGCAACAACAAAAAAAAAAGAAGTTTTAATTGTCACTTTCGTTTGGCCACACAAAATGTCAACAATTTTAATTCAATTTTAATGCGCCCAAATGAGTTGGAATTGTGCAAGTTCCAGTTCACCTGGAGACTCTGATGCAACTTCTACGACTTGACTTTAAGTGTGTTGCAAATGCAACTCATAACTCATTCGTCTAAGATTGTACTAATATATAAGTATTCCATATGCACTTACTGACCGATCTAATCGGAGATTTATGCAAACTTAACCGGTAGACGAGATAGAATTGTGGCTTTGACGACCAGTTCTTGGCCAATACACGGAGAGAAATAACCTTGAGCCACTAACACGACACTAAGAAGACGCTTCTAGTTAGTGAGCTGGTTTGGCAAAGCCACGTCAAAATCCATGCCAATTGGGCAATGGTAGCCAAAAAATGTTGCGTGGCTAAGAGGAGCGACAGATCGGGTCGGGCTTATCACATCAATTAATTCTATAGGTGTGCGATTGGTTGTAATTACTAAAACCATTAACAGTTATTAAGATCAAATCGAAATTCAATTTATTTGTAAATTAAACGATTGGCTAATACCAAGTTGTAGCTTGTACACTGATTAGCCGTGATTTGTTGTAAATACAAATCGATATGGATCTTGAGAATATGTTGATGTTGTAAGAGAGAACATGGCGTATGAGTAATGTGGGAGAATATTGATTAAGTATACGTAAGGTTTGTTAGCTAGGTATATGCTATGTCCTAGGGCAAGACTTTATCCCTTCAAGGGCTGCTTCATAATAAAAATTTGACAAAAAATAAAAATTTATAAATGGGACGACCCCTAAGCAGCTAAACAGGTTAACTTATTTTACGATTTGTGTCAATTTTAAGACGGAAGCGAGTTGTAGAACACGTGAGCATAACTAATTTGAAGCGATCTTAGTAATAATAACTTTTCTGTATGATAAAGCGCTTCTGACGTAATTAGCTAACTTTTTTCCCTGCCTTAATCGTCTTCCCCATTTATTTCATCTTAGATGTGTACTGATTTTCCGAAGTATCCAGCTCGTATATTATTGAGAGAGATTTGCCATATAAATGTTCTTTATCCTCGCCTTCTTCTACTTTGCTGGAGCATCAGGCACATTTCTCAAATGCTTCTTAAAGAATCACAAAGGAAATCTTGCCTTAAAAATCCACATTATTTTGTCCCATTCGTGCGATTGGTTAAAGAAGCACGTACTTAGGCCTTGATCTTAACATCGATAGAACTTTTTTGCGCTATTCATGAATCTGTCTCACTTAGAAAGATGTCTTGAATTTGGAGCAGGTTCTTAAGCCCTTGTGCTTTATTCTGATATTCCAACCAAGTCTGTAAGCTTCACTTTAAGTTGAAATTTACACTTAAATCATTTTGATGCCTATTCTGTTTCCTGAACAGCGTTCTTTCTGTTATTGAACAGGTGCAGATCAATCGGGAAAATGTGATCAAAGGTAATTCCTGTTTCCAGTTGGACTCATTAGTTCGGGGTGCAGTCCGCGTGCCTTTTTTCTAGGTACACCGAGAAGATAAGTCTGTTATGAATGATCCAAAATCAACATTAGTTCTTGACGAAATTCGCTTGTCTCTTGCGTACACAGAAAAAAAAAGATCAAATATCAATTTAATCTTGGCTGATCAGTATGATATTTTATCAAATATCAACTTTTTCATATCATTTTGATGATAAATAATATTTAATTAATCGTACTAATATCAAATTGATAAGATAATAAATAAAATGAGAAAATGAAAGAGACAAAAAATGATTATTGTCGAAAACTTAGGCACCGACGAGAAAAATATGAATAGTCCCTTAAGGTAGAAGTCTGCTAACTTGGGTTCAAAAATTCTTTGCTAAAAAAAATTTTTTTCAAAGTCCGCCATTTTGTTATTTACCCTTGAAATTTAACTTCAGTAGTTCCGACCAGAATGACATGTCTATAGATTAAGAATAATCAAGATAATAATATAAAATATATGCGCCCAGCCAATTCCTAATATTTTTTTTTTTATTAAAAAAATACCACTTTGATCTTAAACATATCATTTTGATATGTGTGAATATCAGTTTGATATTTTCGAACAGGTCAATTTCATCTGCATCTTATCGGCTTTTTTTTGATATGAGAAAATGTCATATTGAGTCCCAGATCATATCATTTTTTTTTCTGTGTAGTTATAAAGTGTTTATCGTGAAGAGATCGCGAGGGACAATGATTGCACAGAGCAAGCTCAATCCCGCATAAGTGTAAAGAGGTTTTTTAAGTCAAAGGCTCATCGCGGCATTAGTTGTACCTGCCATTTGGATAGAGGAAAATTCTCGTGAGACTCTTGAGTCAGACTGTTAAGTTTGTCTTACCACAGAAACTTACATTTCACCCAAATGAAAAAAAAATACATTTGACCCACTTTAAGATTAATTCTTATATAATAAAACATTTATTTAATCTTAAGTCATAAAATAAAAATGCCAATATTTTCTGCATTATTCAATAAATTTTAACGACCTATGGAACATTATATTAGATCTGCCTTTTATGATTAACAAAAAAAAAAAAATTAAAAACGACAAATCTAGTTCTTTTCTGAATAGTGACACATTTTAAGCAAAGTTGCCAATAAAAGCCTTTATACGTCGAAATCAACTATCGCATTACAAAGTGGCGTAGAAATGATAAATACCACATTCACCACGTTTTTAAATCAACCAGTCTTTACTGAAGAAATACACATTTTTTCAAAACCTACTTTTCTTCCCAATCCAAAAACCGAGCTAATTCACGATTTCTCGAAAACGGCCCTACTTAAAAAGGCGGACAGTTTTATATAGGAAATAGCTGTGAAATGTTGTGGGTCGTTAATGCTATTGACTATTGTTATCCGCTTTTTATGAGTGGTTTAACACATTCTTAAAATCTCTGCCATTAAATAAGCCACCAAATAAGTCAAAGACACTATACTTAAAGTATGTTGCTATTGAGATTTAAAGCGCAAAACTTGAAAAAAAGAAGAATTTTTGTTAAATTTTTTCACAAAATTTTGACCTTAAAAACTAACAAAAATTCTAAACAAAAAAAAATCAACTAACTATGACTAAACATACTTAAATACATTTTTCTAAAGTTGCTT
>JAEIFT010000956.1:0-30870 GCA_018904225.1 Lordiphosa mommai
ATTTATAACTTTTACCTAAAATACATTGTGTAGAAATATCGCTTTAAAAACTCCCGTTCAAACCATCTGGTTTTTACTTTTCAGTCGGTAGTGGTGTCGACTTAATTTTTTTCTGTTTATTTAACAGATTCTTCCGGTCATTCTCTTTACATTTAATAATCGTGTTATAATCAATCCCGTGTGTTTTGTGCGCCATTTCGTGTTAAAAATAAACATCCTCCGAGAAACGGGATCGAGACAAGAATTTCAGAATTGGAAAATCCGATTCGATTATTTTTAGTGGGATTGATTTAAAGAAGTTCATCTATAAGCGATCTAGTTAGCGCAATATTTTTTATGTCTTCTTTTAGATTAATTCCAAAAATTCATTAAATTTTTTAATGTATGCTCTCTTGGACAATTTTCGACGGAATCTATAAATATTGATCATTAGTTCCTTCTTTATAATCAGACTATTCCGATTTAATTTTAAATAATCTCATGAAGAATTTCTTTTTTGTAAAAATTGCACATAATTATTGTGAACCGAACCTTATTTTTGGAAAAATTGGTCTGGTTCGGGTTCAGGTTCGAGGGATCAAAAACAAGAGGTTCGGTTCATGGTCCGGTTCGAGGGAACCCACAAACCGAACCGATCCGGTTTTAAGGGGTACGAGTTCCGAAACGGCTTGCAGCCCTGAACGAATACCACAAAAATGTACCGCTACTACTTGTTTCCCACCTGCAAATGAACTATTACAATTTTCGGATGAAGAACGAGCTATCACTATGAGAACTTGCAAAATTGTTTAAGAAAATGATTGACCCATGAAGAAACCAAGAATAGCGTTCTAGGGAACATTCATACAGCTAAAAACGGATCTGCCGACTTCGTTCGCTCTTATTCCTACGAATTTGAGGACGACTTAGGTAATCGTGAAATAAAGGCATATACGAAAATTGTGCAGATTCAGAGAAGATTTTGATGCGCTTAAATGGTGGAAAACCAATAAAGCAAAATTTCCAATTCTATATAAGGCAATCTAATTTTGCAAACCTGGGGCAAACCACACTGCCTCATTAGCTCTCACTGAAATCTTATCTAAAATATAGGGTCCAATAATGATATAATGAAAAATTTTTTAAATAATTAGCTAAAATAAAAATTAATAATTTTTATTTCACACACACGAATTTTGGGAAAAAAAAATTTTTTGGTTATCCTTTTTTTTTTGATCGAATCATTTTCTGACTTGATCAAAGGAACCACTTGAGTTTGATCTGTTTGAGCATTATGTGATAGGAACATAAGAACAGAGGCAACTCGAATCAAAACAATTTTTTTGAAAACGTTGTCTTTTAAAATATGTAGAATTTAGACTGGAAACTTTCAGCATAAATCCAGAGGAAATAGTATGAAAATGCGATAATATTTCCTATGGCTCTTTGGAACGACCCGACTTCCAAAAAGCGTAGTACAGTTGTCAGATATAAAATGGAACTTATTCGAGTGGACGACATATCTTTTCTTGATTATATCATGAATATTGAGGAAAGTGTTCTGGTCAACACGACAGTTTTACCGAAATCTGTTAGAAGTAATAAAAACTACTAGAAGTTGTTTATAAGCAAATACCTACTTGTCGTTTGATTTAGAAAAAGGTTCTAGATGTGGATCTAAATTTTTCGGATTTGCTACTTCCGTAACTCTCAGTCGAGCGAGGAATAATTTCTTTATTAAAAGCTTAGTTCTAAAATTTGTCAACAAGAGCGAGTCCACACTGTATTTTAAATGTACATCGAAAATAAGGCGATGCAAACCAGCGCTGACCTACTTCTTGAAACGCTGGCAAGCGACTTAAAAATTGCTTGCTACCATGCCATAAGCCTTAGCATGCGTTGGACTCGTGTCTGTGTAAATTGTTGAATGTGTTTGTACGTCAGGCGGTATGGGAGACAATCGCTAATATATTGATATCATTTTCTAGTGCTACCAGATAAACTTACTATATAATTTAAGGCACAAGTCACTAGTCGTTTTAAAAAGAACTAAATCTGATTTTTGATAAAAACCGAAAAATGATTACTCCTACTTGTACCTATCTAACCTATGCAGTTAAGTTCGAAGGGGTTCGTGAACAAGCTTTAAAAATTAAATCGCTCGAAGTTCTGTGGCTGGTTTAAAATTTTCGAGCGATTTCGAAAATATCTTGAAGTTAAATCGCAAGTGAATTCTGTGGCAGCTCTGAAAGAGTGTCATACATATCAGAGTTGTTTCCGATTTTTGGTCCCTCGAGCCGGATCATGAAGCGAACCTTAGTGATCTTATTATTATATGCTTTCGATTTTGCTTCGAAATTATTTAAAAACTAAGTAACATATGCTTACAAAAACCAAAAGTTTTCACACACCCAACCAAACACTTTCTTTCTCTCAACTAAGAACATTAGAATTCCGCAAAATGGAGGAGGAATTTTCAGACGAATTTGACAATGAGGAAAATGACGAAGAAATGTCAGCCGAATCATCTGGTTTTCATATACCATTTCCATTGCCCTCACCATTGAAACCGGAAATGTGTCGCGATAAATATCTTAAGCTTATACTAACACCCTATGAGAAAGATTTTGAGAAAGCCCAGGAGAAGCTAAAACAGAAGGAGAAGCATCTATCGATTATCTCGGAAAAGAAACAACATGAAGATGATGCCGGCGCGACCACAGCGGAAGGAATGGCTATACAACTTATGTTGGAAGAGAAAAAACGTAGTACTGTGCTAACGTTGAAGGCAATGCATTCAGCCATTCGGTTAACAAAGGAGGAAATGGAAAAGATGTGTAAGGAACTGAGTATTGAATTTCAAAAGGCAGCTATCGATTATGTAGCAATGCGATTGCAAAGGCAATTGAATATTTTTATTAATGTGTGGCCCGGTGATATTACCGAGATACCGCATCATCTATTTGCCTGGTCGGTGGAATACTTTTTAAAACGCTTGAGTGTCAATCAGTTGTATCTGGATTTGATAACATTGGAAAGATCGGAACATGATTTGAATTGTATTAAATTTCGCAGTGATTTAATTGAAATACAATTGATTTTGAATGAGATAAGACTGGATTTTCGTCTGGATAATGATATATGCGAAGGTGTCATCAGTATGATATAGTGAGTGGTATAAATAAAGCCTCTGTAGATAGTTTAAACGTAGAGCTATATACCCCATTAGCGATGCCAAATATGAGACCAACTCAAAGTGGATAAATGAGCTATATGCAGTGCGTAAACTTCATGGGAATCTGGTGGAACAACTTATTTCAGACGAAACCACTGATTCAGTCAGAAGGAATACCTTTACACGTCAGACCATGCTGCAAGTGATGACCGATTTGCATGATGGTAAGTAGATAACTGGTAACAAGTGAACAAAAATGAGTGAAAATCCTTCCTTCTAGCCCAAACCCCCATTGAGCTACGCTATCGTATTAATTGGATGCAAAGTTGTGTGGATCAAAATTTAATGCAACTGCAGGGCAAAGAGCAAATTCTAGAAACCCAATTAAATCAGTTGCATACAGAAATGCGTCAAGATTCTTTGGCGTTTCATTACTCGGACTTTATGTATTCCTTTCAAATTAATCAATATAAAAATGCCCTCAATGAGTGGCAAACGCGTTTGGATAATGATCTAGAGAATGCCGAAATGATGTGTACCCAAACACGAATGAGTGTGCAAAAGGCTAAAGATGATCTAAAATTCTATACGGAACAGTTGGCCATGTTTAGGAGAAGAATAGTAGAAGTCAGCGAATTAATTGCAAAAGAGAAAGAGCTACAGAGAAAGGCCGATATAGCCATGGTAGGTAAAAACGTCCTTTATAGCTAAAAAGTATTTATAATTTATGATTTTTGTAAAGCTACTCCGAGAGGAGGAAAAACGTAACTTCAAAGAGGCGAAAGCTAAAAAGAAGAAGTCCAAAGATAAAAAGAATCGAGTCAAAAAACGAAATGCAAAATTCTAAGTTTCTATGTTGGCAACCCAAACAACAAAATAATAAACGAAAATATGCATGAACTTAACCCTCTTTAATGACATGCATCAAATACATGGGTCACTATTTGTGTTGTGAGTCTAGGCTATGGCCTGATACTTAAAGGGAAAACCCTTATCTTTTAGCTGGTTTTGTTTGGTAGACGGAATTAAAATTCTGTTCATTTAAATATATGTGCTATGATTTATTTAAATTTTAAAATTTATTTTAAAGAAAAGTGACTTGAAAACTCGATAATTACTCGCTCTAGGTTATAAGGTTTTCTCGAAAAATCGTACGAAACTCAGTTTACTTATTTGATTAAGAATTTTTAGTCTATATATTCAGAGAAGAAAAGCTCAAGAGATTCTTTGGAATCTGTAAAGTAGATTAGCATACTAAGTTTTTTAAAACAAAGCCAAACGTTATATTTATACTAGGTGGGTTGAAAAGTAACCTTTTTTGGAAATAAAAAAAAAATTGAAAATTTTTTTTCCATCTTTTTTTGATCCCGTCCGAAAAGTAATTTCAGAAAGGTCTGTAAAATATTCCTCCGCCGCGTCGATGATCTTGCGCGAGCTCATGTTTTTAATCATGAGCCATCTTTTGAGGTTTGGGAAGAGATAATAGTCCAAGGAAGCCCAATCGGGCGAATACGGTGGATGGGGAAACATTTAAAGCCCTAAATCGTTGATTTTAGCCATGGTTGCGATGCTTTTGTGTGCCATTTTGCACTGATTTCGATCCTCAGTCGCTCCAATAATGCACAGTCATTCTCGCAGTTGATGGTTTTTTTCTATTTCGGGTTAGTCCACGAAGAGTATGCCATGACAATCCCAGAAAACCGACGCCTTGACCTTTCCGACCCATTGACCTAGCTACTTTGGAGTTAGGATATCAACATATAACTGAAAAATTTGAAAAGATTTGAATCTTTAAAAAATTCTTTTGAAATCAAATTTTCATTTCAATCAATAACAGACGATGCAATATTATGGTAAGTACGAAAATACTTGATTTAAGGGGGTCTTCTACCTTTCAACGGTGTTTTATTTGTGTTTTTTACAAAAAATTCTGGGGGAAAACCATAAGAACTTTTTTAAATTTAAATTTTGTTTTGTGTTATTTATTAATAAAATAAAAAAAATTGTTGGATTTCGAGGGCTGTTCAAAAAGTTATCGGCCATCCAGTTAAGGTCTAAAAAAGGTGTAGAGGTGGTAGCCATGATTCCGGGACTCTAGGTTATCGGAATTTAAATCTGTATCGAGGTTATGATCAAAATTTATGTAATTCTGGCCCGTACCTCAATCATAAAATAAAATATTTTTTTTTACAAAACTGGCGTCCATAATAATAAAAAAATTAGATTTTTCAATATTTTTTTTGTAGTTTAGTGTGAAAAAAAGGGGGAAAAAAAATGTGAAACTGGCGCAATTATGGGTATCACGTCAAAATACGTGGTTTCGAGAAAAACGCTAATAAAGTTTTGGGTAACGTAAAATATACCCATTTTTGCAAGAACATTGCTTCACTAAAATGGCTATACCTGCTAAATTATTTCGAATTTTTAAAAATGGTTTAAAGGGGATGAAAGGGGAATACCCAAGCTATAATAATAATGCAAAACAAAAAAATCGAAAAAAAATATTTTCAATGGTAGAAGACCCCCTTAAGGCGGCTTGGCTTGGTGTCGCTTGGGCCACTTGAACATACTGCGCATTTTTCGTCAACGTAGTTTAAGGCCTCGTTTTGAGATATATTAAGTACATTTCGAACAATTTAAAAATCTTTTTTATCCTACTTTACGTCGTAACTCAATCCCGACTAACTCTTAAAACTAAAAATTACTTACTTAAGAGAAGTACAAAATGTTTTCTGTTAAGGTCTAATAAACTCTAAAGTCAACCCCAATATATACAAAAAATTCTTGGTTTAGGCCGATTAAAATCTTAATTTATTCCTAATTTGTTTTTGAAATAAAGTATCTGTATGGAATACCATAAACGTGTGGAATCAGAAAAGTAAACAGAAGACCAGAAAGGTATAATTGTAGATCAAAAATCGACCTTCACACCCCATAATATGCAGAGTGATGGATCAAGTCTGGGATTTTAAGTACAGGTTCGTATTAAAATAATTCGCAAATTTCAAGGCATACTTTTTTGGCTTGGCATTGTTAGTCTATTTAGTCACGTCTGCACGCGTTACGCGTACCTTTTTTTTGCATTGTCACAACAGTTGCGCATCAGACGCAGCAGACTTATACTGTCGGCCTGCTGACGTCGCTGTCGCTGCGAATTTTACTATGCAAGCTTAATACCACTGTTCGGCAACAGTGGTCTATTTCATGCGCAGTCTAACCAATTTTGTACTTGAACTCAGAGCGCGTGTTCTAGAGTTTTTCGGATCAGTAGAAGTACGAAAAATGATTGTTTTTTTTTACTTACCTTTAGCTTCAAAGAAACTCTTAGTGTGAAATAAGTTTTAGACTAACAAAAAGATTAGCCTATAAATTCCGTTGGACCATCTAGTCACTTTGTTTTAGAAAAAGCTTCATTATTTCTCTCAAAAAATAGGTATAAATACTTTATATAGAATACAACGATCTCAACTTTTGTTATAACAAACTACAATTCGTTTGGAAGCTTTGCCTGTTTTGTTTTCATTCAAAGAAAACTCCCGCTGAGAGTCATTAAATGCACTTGAAAGCTTATGGCTTTCCTCTTTTCCAAATTGAAATAGTGTCCCTCCTGCATTTATGAACTTAACCCTTATAAACGACATTCATCAATAGCAATATGAATTCCCCCAAAGGGTTGTTAGGGGCGGCTTCCCATCAAAATCAAAGTCAGTGTCAGGGGGGCGGGCGTTGGCTGTGGGTTAACTTTATGCAAACATTTACCATAGTTTTTTTTTTGTGACTGGCAAATGAAATTATGGGCAACGATTTAGGGCTAATGAAGTCCTGAAATTGCAATTCGAATTGCAATCGAATTATGCGCATTGCCTTAGTAACACCCAGTCCACCCGCCTGATATTCCCGCTTACACGTACGCGTATGTATCGTTATTTAGGCTTCCTGGCAACAAAAGCCCTCGCATTACTTTACTTTGTTTGTTTGTTGTAGTTGTTGCCAGGCTTTTAAGCATATTTACATTTAGAAAATTTTCACCGCCTTCACACAACGCGATTCGATTCGGATAAAAAATACAAAAAAAAAATAATGCCCGCAAATCTTAGACCCATTACAAATGGCAATACACCAGAAGATTGGTTAGTTTTTGAACTCTTGTGTGGTGCTCAAGAGCAAACATTGCCAATGTCACCATTAAAACCAACGAATCCCAAGTACCAGGTAAGTTTTGGTGATATCTTCAGCTGTCTTTAATGTGCGCTCACGGGAAAAGGCTAAAATTAGTTCTCGTATATCGTGTGCCAAATTGCCATATAACAAAATTTCATTTCAGACAAGATTTATGTGCTTGATTTTTAATATGAATTCGCAATTGCGATTTGCTTATCAAATAGCCGGAAGTTTATTTTTGAGCTTGTTGTTTTTCGGTGTGAAATTTATGCGGTTGTTAAGGGAAAAGTTTTCCTTGGCTTTTGTTGTTGTTTTATTATTATTTGTTCTGATGCTACATGACGATTTGTATGTGAGGGAATTCCCGTTCAGGTGGCACCGTGGAATGAAAATGAGAAAGCAATTAAAATCATCATGTGCCAAATTCATGACTTGATATTATTTTCGAAAGCTAAGTGTTTGAACTGTTTAAAAATTTAAAAATAATTTATTTACTAACTTGGTTTAGGAGCAAACTAGCTAGCCGAAAAACTAATTTCAGTATAAGATTTTTTAAATGTTCGCTAATAGACTTAAAAACGAAAGTTAAACGGAGTTTATAAAACGAAACTGAGCGTGAGATAATGCACATAACGTTAGTTTTCGGAATCGTTTTCGTTAATTTATCAAATTATAAAGTCAACGGGCTAAAAAACGAAAGTTTAACAGGGTTTATTAAACCATTTTTTTTATTCAAAAACAGAACCTTTTTCCAAAACACGAAAATTTCGTTTGTACATACGTTAATTTTAAAACGATCTTAAAATTGTACGAAACATCTAAGCATATCTCAAGACGGTCTAACATTAATTTTTCAAAATAAGGGACGGAAACAGTTATAAAAGTACACATTTAAGAGTTATTTAAAGAGTTTTATTTAATTACGCTTTAAATAACAGTTATTAAGTACTTTTTTTATTTACTCTGCAGCAAAGAGCTATTCAACACTTTACTTTTCATAACTCTTATTTTTTGACTGAGTATTAAGACTTTTATTATATTACTCAGTAAATAACAGATGTAGAAAGACTTTTATGAAAAAATCAATAAATAACAGTTACTACAGACATTTGTTTAATTAATCAGAAATAACAATTATTAAAGACCTTTATTTTATTACTCAAAAAATAAATGTTATCGAAAGACTTTTATTATAAAACTCAGTCAGAGACTTATGTTTTTTTTATCACAATAAGAAAGTCTTCTTTATTTAACGCAGGTACAACCAATCAATCATTTATGCAGAGCGCCAACCGCTGAAGCTATAAAAGATCAAAAGACTTTTATGGCAGGGCTGCAAATCGGTTTTGAACCAAACCGGTTCGAACCCGGAATTCCGACTTTTCTGTTACTGTGAACCGAACCTTGAACCGAACCTCCTGCGAAAAAAAGCAGAACCTGTTTTGAATTAAAACTTTCGGCTCGGTTCAACAAAAGTTACGGACATTTACTGATGAAAGAAGTAGCATGGACTAACAATTGCTCTAAAAAAGATAACTTATAAAGGCCTATTTTCAGATGACATACATTTTATTTTCGGGATTATGCTTCATATAAATAAGACAGCTGTTCAAAAGCATTCTGATTTCAAAGTTTTAAGAATGTGTCATCTGAGAATAGGCCTTAAATTTAAATTTGAAATAATTTAAATCGTAATAAAAATTCAGAAATTTATTTTTTTTTTTAATTTTTAACACATAAAATACTTCTATACAAACTTGGTAAAACTTGGGACAAACCAAGGTTCGAACCAAATCCTTAGCAAAAACCTTGATCCTTGAATTTCGGAACTTTTACCATTGGTTCCGACCATTCTGGTTCGAACCCGTGAAACGGACCTCCGCAAAAATAATTTGGGTTTTTTTTAGCCCTGTTTTATGGTCTGATTAAAAATAAAATTCTTTTTGATTTTAGGTTAAAACTGCTGTGCAGGCCCCAAGCCGGGCTTTCTTTTTAAGAATAAGAGTCAGTTTTCGATAACTCTTATTTTCTGAGTAATAAAATAAAAGTCTTTTATAAACGTTATGTTATGAGTAATAAAACAAAACCTTTAGTAACTGTTTTTATATTAAATTTTTTATTATATAAAATCTTTAGTAACTATTTTTATTAAATTTTTGAATTTTTGAAAAAACTTATATTTATTTCCAATAACTGTTATTAACTGTGAAATTTAAAATAAGTATTTAATAACTCTTATTACCTGAGTATTAATATAAAGATACAAAATAACTCTTATTTTTGACCATTACAATAAAAGTCAGAAAAAGAAAAAATTTATTTGAGATATCGATGGTGGAATGGAAAACAAACGATTTCGTGTATTTATAGATATTTTTACAATGAAGCTCATCATTGTTTTATTTCAATAAGAGTTTTATGAAAATAACTTTATTTCCGTCCCTGTTAAAAATACAATAAGATTTGTCTTAGATAGCTAATCTAATCGATGGCATAATAAAGTAATAACGTTGGTTAATAATTGTTTTTTAATCACAGAATTGTTCGGGAAAAGGCTGCAAATGAACGCAATTTTGAAAAAGGTTCGGTTCGGAGGTTTGAGCCCGTTAGAAATCTTTGGGTTCGGTGAACGGACCGGTTCCTGGTTTTCGATAGAACGTCGATTCACTTCAACAAAAAATTAATTTTGTTTTTTTGTTTGATTTATTTATACGTTTTGATTGGATTTAAGTAAATAAGAGTGGTAAAAGAATATACATATATTTTAAATAAGGACATCCGTTAGTAAAACTGATATAATAATTATATTCTTAAGCTGACATTTGATAATTTTGAGATCAGCTTAGTTTTAATTGATATAAGTTGGAAAATATTGATTCGAACTGAAACTTCAAGTAAGTGCCGAAATGATTGTAATTGAAATAAGTACGATCTTTAAATTCTTGTATCAATCAAAAAGCTACTTGAAAGAGCCACAAAGTTACGTTGGGTCGTTGTTTTTCCATTTTCCTACAAATTTTATTCATTCTCGATGGGTTTTCCTATGGCAAAGCAGAGCCTCAAGTTGAGTCCGAGTAATTGTTGAAAATCAATCACTTCATTTATGTTCATTTTTCATCATCCGCAAATGGAACATAATTTTATGAGATCCCTTCAGTACATACACAAAAATTCATTCATTTATTCGACTTTCTCAATTGCCACCCTGTTAACTTTTCGCTTAACTTAATTGGACTTCAATTTATGTTCTAGAATTGCCAAAGTTTATCGGATATCCAACACATTTTCAGTTCACAATTTGACCAACTTTTCACCACCTCTCCATCCTAAGGATAATGGACAACTTGGGCAAGCCTAGCGAAAAGTTGCACACACCACATTTTCCGGTTCCGGAAGACCCAAAACATTCACACTGTGCGAACCTATCTGCATATTTGCGTGCGTGCGTCTGTTTAGATTGCATTTTGCTTCCACTTGGCGTTCATGTGAATGACCCAAATTATAGCAAACAAATGGAGAAAAGTTTGCAACGTGTAAACGATTCTCCTTCCTTAACACAGCCCCCCTGCCATTGAGCTCGTTTTCACTTATGTCGCTACCCCCCAAAACCAAATCACCAACAATAACAACAGCTTTGCATTTTCACCCTTCGAGCATAAATTGATACATATGTATGTATGTATGTTTGTATATAGTGTGTTTTGTACATTGTGTGATGTTATGTTGAAGTAAATTCCTTGGTGCCATGCCAGGTTACCTTTATTGTTAGTCTGTTGCTAATGCCGGCCGTCCAAGTGGATAGTTAACTGTGCCTGGATTTAGTTGGTGTGCAGCGCTTTTGGTGAACGGTTCGGTTAATTGGAGCTTTTGTGGGAATTGTGGGATAACATTGGCTACAAAATGCCCAGCGATAATCATTCGTCACATTTACATCATCATCATTTGGGACACAGTGGCGGATTATCACCGCATCATCATCACTTGGTAGGAATTAATATTCATTGTTTTACTTAAGGGGCTGTACTTTACTCATAAACAATTTTTTTATTACTGATGAAGTTTTGTTATATTGTTGAGAATAATACACTCGATCTCAACCGGGGGTACGCCAGAGTATTACAAAAGTCCCGGCAACAAAATGTTCCTTTTGTTTATTTTCCCTTTGGTTGGAGGCGTAGTAATGGAAACAATTACAACCTTAAATTTTGTTTTAGCTTTTCCATATATAAAATTTAGATCTAGGAAACGAAATTCTTTAAATTAAAAATTGAAATAATTAAATTTGAAGGCGCAATTAAAATTACAAATTTAATTTCTAAAATTTAAATTAGAAATAAAAATTTTAAGTTTAAGGGCGCAATTAAAATTTAAAAATTTTATTTCCAAAATTTAAATTAGTTATTAGATTGGTTAAAATTTGTTAAAACAGAGTTAAGAGCCGAAATTTTTAATGCGTCAATTTGTGCGTTCGCGACAAATTCAGGAACATTTGATCCGTTTAAAGCCAAAAATTTTTGTATCAGATACTGACATTTTTTATAATCGTGTTCTTTCGAATTGATTAGACAATTTGACGGAATTTTCTTCCGATGATGTTACGCACTCAGACCTACCTAACTTCCATTATCTTTTTTAATGTAAATCTTCTTTATTAGATTTTAATAACACAATTTTTGGTAATAAAAGATCTTGGTTTTATGATTTAAATACAGTCCCGGAGGTTCGTGTTCAGCCCAGATGATTAGATGTATTTTCCAAAGATTTGAGTTTTTATTTCTACCTTTGATATCTCTACGCGGTTGAAACTGTTTATCATCATTTTTATTCTAGCCAATAAATTCAACGAAAAATAATTAATACCAAAATTGGCCTGAAAAAAAGAAAACAAAATATTCGTTGACAAAAGTAGAGTTTGGGGCTGATTTTAGGAACATTTTAGATTAATTTTATGTAAATTTTGGTCATGTTTAAAAATTCATTAAAAATATATATAAATTGTGCTGATGTTTGTAACGCATAGAAGAAGCATCTCCGACCCCATAAAGTATATATATTCTTGATCAGCATGATGAGTTAAGTCGGTATAGCCATGTCCGTATGTATGTCCATGTATTTTTCCTCTATTTTCTGTAAATTTGAACGATTCGGTACAACTAGAGAGATATGCTTGGCTGTAATTTTTTGAGGAGAGTTTGTCCAATTTACCAAGCAATATACGTTAATCATATGTCGTTTTGAACTCACGTTCAAAAAAATTAATGTTATCGGTTCTTATCCCACCGCTTCAAAAGTGAAATTTTTGAACTAAAATCACCTGTTTGTAACAGACGGAAAGCTTGGCTCCGACCCCGTTGGGATTTAAATTCTTTGGATGGGTCTAAATCTAAAGAATGTCGTTTGTGTCTTATGATCCGTCTTCAAAGACAAAAACACCAACTTAAGGTCTTACTCCGGACTATGAACTGACTTGAGCTACCAGTTTCAATAACTTATCTTTTGCAAACAGATTTTTTATATTTTTACTTTTCACACTTTTGAAAAATTGATCGTGCGTATTGCAAATTGATATTCATTTTTAAGTACTTATGTACAATTTATGGCTACTACAATTGTGAAAATTGATTTTTACTTTCTAACTTATCTGTAAATCTCTTGATCGTCCACATAATTTCTTGATCAGAGGCTTTTGAAACGTTCACGCCTTTACGATTTGGTACGATTAGGAATGTTCAAGAAAAATCCCCCACCATTTTTGCGTGGAGAGACCTTATTTCAATCATGGATTTAAAGATCACAGTGCGTTTTTTGTATGAAGCAGCTGCGAGCAGCGGACTCACGAAATCAAAAAATATTATTAACCAAATATAATAGAAACAACATTTCGCGAATACTGCATGACTTATATCAAAAGAATTTATAATACCTAGAAGTGACATCTCATACAAAATTGTTTGAATATTGTGATGGTTTTTCATAATCCCGTCGGTCAACAAAAAAAAGTAAACTTGCTGATAATATTTATAAAATGTGTGATTTTTCGTAACTCTCCGTTCCGTCACTTTGCGTCATCTCGTATGCTTAAAGGCATTTGCTGACGGGTTTTGTGCAAAATGCAGGTTTTACCAGCAGACATAAAATTTGTTTTCCATAAAAAATTTGTTTGTAGGAGATGTCGCTTCTGGATATTGCAAATTCTTTACTTATATTCACGATGCTTAACTTTAACACGCACGGGATCACGGATATACACGCACAAAAGCCTGTGTTTACTCACGATCAGGTCGTAACAAGTCGTGTCACATCACGTCACGCGCGCTTCTCTGATCTCTACTTCCCAAGCTGCTCCAGAAAAATATTTAAATGTATCACGACTTGATCATGAGAAAACACAGACTTTCGCGCGTGTGTATCCGTGATCCGTAATTCTCATTTTCTCTCCATTAATTATGCTTAATTATAATCACAACTTGAATTTCTTCTATTAGTTGGACACATCATGTGGCACTACGGGTATAACATTAACCGAACATCATCATGGTATCGATATAACCACCACATTACGTAGCGAACTGGCTGCCTTATCCTACAAAAAGGAACGTTTAACGGGCGAAGTAAGGCTTACATTTCTAACTTCTAAATTCCAGCTTAAGTCTTTTCTCCTCCCCAGTTGGCGGAAACACGTACTGCCTTGTGTAGCAAAGATGCGGAAATAGAGAATTTGCGTGCTCAGGCTGCACGTCAAACAGCCTTAATTGGTTCACTGCAAAGTCGCTTGCAAAATTCCGAAAGTCGCGAACAATCGGTGCAAGCGCGATGTGACTCCACCATACATACGGTACAGCGTGAGAAACGCAGTTCGGATGAACGCAATAAGGAACTCATATGCAAAATTCAACATTTGGAAACGCAAGTGGTTAATGAAGAGTCCCAGAAAGAACAAACCCGAGCACAGCTGCATGATCTATTGCGTCGTTTGAGCGTGTGTTTGGGTATGGATGTATGCGAGAGTAATCAAAATGCACATGCCACACCCGAGTGTGTAATCTCCAGAGCCGAAGAGGTGATGATAGAACTGCAGCGAGCCAAATCCAAGGTCAGTTCGACCTGTGACACGTTGAGCTCTTGCGAAAATGAATTACTGAATCTCAAATCATTGGCCAACATAGAGAAGCAGAGACTTAGCGCTCAGCTAGATGGAGCAGGTAATCATAATCATGAGCTAGAGGGACGTTGTCGTCAATATGAAAGAGATTTACAAATTCAACGTGATCGTTTAACTGAATCGGAAATCAATGGAGAGAAATTGAAGGAAGAGCTACGTGGCTTTGAGTCCAGATGTCATAGATTACAAAACAATTTGGATCGCATACAAGGAGATCGTATGCAATTTTTGCGTGGATTAAGCAATATGTTAAATGTGCCCGAACCCTGTGAGACTTTGATTAAAGAAAAGTTAAGGGAAACTTTGGCTGAAAATCAGGCCCTGCAGGCGGTAAGTGAAAAGGGAAACTAAAGGGTGATTTTTTAAGAGCTATAGGAAAGTTTTTAAAAAAAAAATATTTGAATCGATAGTACGGTCCATATAATTTATTGTTTGAAGATTATTTCATGCAAATGTTGACCGGGACTGCGCCTTAAATGGTCCATCCGCTTAGTTTCTCTTTCCAACATTTCGGCCGGTATCTCACAAATAAATGCTTCAATGTTGTCTTCCAATGCGTCAATTGAAGCGGGCTTGTCTGTATAGACATGAGCTTTAACATAGCCCCACAAAAAATA
Organism: Lordiphosa mommai; assembly: GCA_018904225.1. Classification (NCBI taxonomy): domain Eukaryota; kingdom Metazoa; phylum Arthropoda; class Insecta; order Diptera; family Drosophilidae; genus Lordiphosa; species Lordiphosa mommai. Next base: position 15,095 of record JAEIFT010000956.1, read on the forward strand.
GTCTAAAGGCGTTAAATCGCACGATCTAGGCGAACGAACGTGAAATAAAATGTTCACCGAACTCGCCTCTCAATAAGTCCATTGTTGCGCGTGCTGTGTGGCATGTGGCAACCGTCTTGTTGAAACCACATGTCATGCAAGTCAAGCTCTTGCATTTTGGGACAAAAAAAAGTTGAATAACATCTCACGGTAGCGCTCACCATTCACAGTTACGTTACGGATTCGCATCATCTTTGAAGAAGTACGGTCCAATGATGCCACCAGCCCATAAACCGCACCAAACTGTGACTTTTTCTGGATGCATTTCTGGTAGCTCTTGCAATGCTTCTGGCTGATATTCACTCCAAAATCGACAATTCTGCTTATTTATGTACCCATTGAGCCAAAAATGAGCTTCGTCGCTGAACACAATTTTTCGGTAAAAAAAAGTGGATCTTCGGCCAACTTTCCAAGAGCCCCCATTAACCAAAAAATTCTACATTGCGGTAGGTCGTTCGGCTTCAATTCTTAAACCAGCTGTATTTTGAAAGGCTTCACACCTAAATCCTTCCGCAAAATTTTCCCAATTGCTGCGAACGGCGACGAATCGATAATTGATGGTCATCATTAACACTAACCGATACAGCTGCGATATTTTCTTCAGTTCGCACTCTACGTAAGCGTGTTGGTGGTTAAATGTCCAACAATGTAAATTTGGTGCGAAATTTAGACACAATAGTCCGAATAGCCACTTCAATGGGTCGATTAAACTGAACATAAAATGGAAGAAGCGCGCGATGAACTTTCTTTACAGAGCACGCATTTTGATTTGCAAGCGTTGTTCGTTTGTAAGACGATTCATGGTTAAATTATAGACTAAACTGAAGATGTTTGACAGTGAAACAAAACACGAAACGTGCGTGAGCTGTTTAAACCAGTGTTGCCAAACAGATAATAGCTAAAAAATCATCCTTTACCAGGGATTAATTCCGAAATGAATATCGGTTCCGGTACATACCGAAATGATAGTATCGGTTAAAGGTTCCCTATTTTTTCAAGTAATACGGTTCCACATACGGTACCCAGATTTTATTTCGGTATACCGGTACGTACACAGAGAAAAAATTGATATGAAATGGCAGTCATTTCCAAAAAGAATTGACTTTCATTTCGTTCGTACGTTTCTTCTTTTCTTTTTTCTCTGAGTTTAACCAAATATTTTTCATTTCTCTCTTTTCTTTTTTTTTTCTTCTTTTTTTTTATTTTTTTTTCCTTTCTGCTTCATTTTTTCATATAAATTTCACTCCGATATGACAAAGATTAACTTGATATGATAAAAATATCAATACGATCTTTTCTATAAAAAAAAAAAAAAAAACTTGACTTGTCTGGGGATCCGAACTCGAGATCTTGCGTGACGTCCTCTATGGAAACCACGTCTCAAGAAACTATTTATATTAAGTAGAAAAATTGATATTTTTTAAAAGATCATTTTAACCAGCAAAGATTAAATTGATCTTAAGCTTTTTTTTTCTGTGTCCCGGTACAAGTATAATTTTTTAATTTTCAAAAATTAAAAATGTTTCACAATATCAAAAAAAAAAAAAATGGATATATTAAAATTTAAAAAAATTATTTTAAGACTATGCCACATGAAACAACGTTTATTAAAATATTCCGATTTCTATCTGTTTTTATTTTGGACAAACAATTTCGATAAAAATATTTTATATAAAATCTTTCTAAAATCAGAAAAATATTTTTTAATTATGGTTCGAAATTATCGGTCTCTAAATCTTCTGTATTCCTGCCATAAAAAGAGATATTTTGTTATTTGGATAGATTTAAACCCATACTATAAGACTAGTTTTAATATGCCCATAATACGCTAAAATCAGCTCTAAAAACGCTCTAAAACATTTGGAAACCAAAAATCTGTCCGAGCTTTTATTTACATTACATTTTTCTAAATATTGAAAAGAAATTTTCTTCAAATATGAAATAATATTTCTAAATTTGAGAGCGAAAATTGATTTAAAGTAATAAGAAACTTAATTTCTAAAATTTATATTAGCATTTTTCTAACATTTCTATATTTAAGGGAGGATTTTACTAAGACTAAGAAATCCCTTAAATTTAATAAGAGGGGATTATATTTACGAAAGAAAAGTTTTTCCGCCTTTTAAGACATTTTTTTCTAAATCGGTTTATATTTAAAAAAAAAAAAATTTGATCCTGGTTTTTCTTAAATGCCGAATTTCTGAAAAGTCAGATTTTTTCTGAGTTTATACGTTGCTATTTTACCGGTTGAAATGTATATTTCAAATAATCATAAATCAATAAAAATAAATAATAAAAACCGAAACAGTACCGGTATTAGCGATTCGGTAAGGTTCCGGATTTTTCGGTTCCTATTACGGTTAACGGTTCTCAAAAATTTTTTAATATCGGTTCCGGTATTGATACCGGTACGTGGCTTGAAACGGTTTATTTCGGTTAACGGTTCCGGTATTATTCCCTGCCCTTTACTTAAACTCACATTTAATCAATTTTCTTGGGTTTACAGCAAATGCATTCACTGCGTGATCAGTTGTCCAATGAACATGAAAAATTCAAGGAGACCCAACAGGCGGCCGAGTGTCGTTTACGTTCGGGTGATGCTCAGAAATGTGAGCTATCCGAGCGTTTGGAGAAATGTCATGCCGAGATACACACTTTACGCAAGGATCACTTGGGTCTGGCGGAGTATTTGCAACGTTTGGCCACTGCCTTGAACTGGAGCGAGTGCTCGGCCCCTCCTGCCTTGGGAGCTGATACTAATCTAATGGCTGACAGTTTGTTGGAGCGTGCGGAACGTTTGACTGCACACTGTGAGCATGAGTTACAGCATCATCATCATCATCATACACCCGGAGAAGGCGGCTTGTTGTCATCATCATGGACATGGAAATGGCAAATTGAGACGTGAAAGATCTTGTCACGATATTCCTCTTAAAGAAAGCAGCAGTGTGTACAATTTGCAAAGACGTGTGCGCGTTTTGAGAGAGCAAGTGCAGCGTAGAGATTTACATTTGGAGCTACTGCGTCGCAAGCTGGCCATTATAGAGGATGGTGCTAGGGGTAAGTGTATGCTGCAGGGTGAACGTGATGAGGCTGTGTGTCGCGCCAAAAAGGCCTCCAAACAGGTGGACAAACTAAGCGCTCAATTGGCCGATGCACGTACTCAAATAGCTGAGGTTAAGGCCCAACTGGCCGAGGCCGTGGAGTACAAAATCACTTCACTGGAGAGAGCACGAAAAATTGATGAATTGACCACACATATTTGCGATCTGGAGGATGAAAAGAAGCGTCTATTGTCACAGCTGAATGCCTACAAGGAGCGCATACAATCTTCCTGTGAATCGAATCAGAATCGCAGATGTCGGTGATGAGGCCTTGATTAATGTAGGTTTTTGTGTTAAAATATTTCCATAATTAATTTTTTATTTCCCCCAAGTCCCTGCGTGAGGATGTCAACCGCCTTAGCTCTCAGTTGTCCGAGGCCAATCAGCGTCTCTCGCATTTGCAATCCTTTCGCACTTCGGTGGCACGCACCTTACACTTGCGAGATTTACCCGAAACTGATTTGTTGCATCGCCTGCAGGCTTTGTGTTCGGCCCATCAAGAGTTTACTTTGCTTTCCAAGCGTTATGAGACTGCTTCTCCTGTGGGTGATCATCCCTGTCCACGCTACGATGATCCCGTGCCACCCTCCACACACTGTCGTCCACCGCGTGAGCTTTTAAGTTCACCACCTCCTTATACCCATCACAAGCTTAGCGAACATCATCACAATCACCGACATCGCCCGGGACATGGTCAACGGCAGCGCAGCAAGAGTCGAGACAAGCGACTACATGACGAGTGCTTTGACTCGGATGTGCATCGTTTGCATCATGGCTGCAAGGAGGATCTAATGGCCAATAACTCCGCTGGTAGTTGTGATGAAGATTTTGATTTTAAACGCAAATATTGCTAAGATTACACCATAAAGCACTTTTATATTTTACAAATAAATGCAAAACTCATTTAGTTGATTTTCTTCCGTGGAGTATATCCCATCCGAATTTTAAGAGCTGCCGCAGACCATTTTTGTATACACTTTTTAATTGCGACTTTTAAACTACCAGCAATGGTCATATTCAGCAGAAGAACTTGCTCCCTGATCAATGATAGATTTATTGGTAATTTACATAACCTACTTTTCCTCTTGTGTATAATATGATATTTGCATGGAGCTTTTCCAAATGTCAATTTAACAAGACCCCCTAAAAGTATGCTTAATAAAAGAAAATGATCGATTTTAAATTCAGTCCAAGATGGCAAAACGCCAACAGAGATCTGCAGAAGCTACAACATCCATAAGTCGACTTTATCGAGGATAAAAAATAAAAAATAAAACTTGGAAGAATTTGCCTAAAAAACATATGTTAATCCATAATAAATCTAGCGAATGAAGTCATTAAAGAATCCTTATTTAGATGATGAACTTTACGCATGGGAATCCAGGGGAAGCTAACGAATTGGTTTTAAGCGATATACTCAAAAAAAAGCACTACATTTAAAAAGGTTACTCAATGAAGACGAAAAAGCCTGCAATGAACTCTCACGATACGTTTGTCATGAATTCATTTAAACATCTATTTTCATCGATCGACGAAATAAAATTTAATATACCAGGTGATCATTTTGTGGAAAAGGACGATATCCCCCTGAAAACTATTCAACTAAAAACGAAATAATAGAATGGGGGGAGAAGCGTCCTTTTTAAATAGAAGATGAATAGAAAATGACGAGAGCATCGCAAACAATGAGGGTCATATGGTAAAGACCAGAATCAGCATCGATAATGTGATAGATTCCTTCAACGTTGTTTTAAAATGTTCAGAGGAAAATAACCTTACAAGTATGGTATTTGTATTTGCAACGAATTAGAGAAATCACCGTTCATAAAAGACTTGCTTGTATAAGAGACATAACTTATATCATTATCTTTATCTTTACATTTTTACTTCTGTTTTCTATATAAGCATCTTTTTCTACATAAGAAACTTCTTATGGTACTTAGTAAGTTTGCAGGCTCGAGGTCAAGTACGAAATACTTAAATCAAGAATTTTTTGTACTCCTAAATTGGGAACAAAATTCTTAATTCAAGTACGAAATACTTCTAGAATTTATACCGTTTTGTTCTTAGAATATTAAGTATGATTCGTTCTTGGGTGTACTTAAACTAAGTACGAATCAATCTAAAAAGAACTAGTTGGGATTGGTTCAAGATCATTTTGTTTTAAGAATAAGGTTAAAAAAAACCTTGGAAAAGCCCAAAATGTACCTAATGTATCCCAAACGGCCAAGTATTTCGGGATTGAAAAATCGTACTTGATCCAAGTATTTTGTATTTGTATCAAGTATTTTCGTGTTTTTGACACCGTTTGTACTTGATTTAAGTACAAAGTTACATTTTTTCTGAGTGTACTGTTGTCAGCTATTCCATTTGGACAACAAAAAAGAGAAGCATCCCGGATTGCAATTGAAGGTCTCCTTTCTTATGACAAGCTCATATCTCGTCACTCGTTAAAAGTTATCGGAGATTAATTGGGACCTAATAGCACATTCACCATATAGCCCCGACCAAGCACCTTTAGATTTCAGATACGCATTTGTTTCTATCTCGTCAAAATTATTTTAATAGTAAAAGATTCGTTTATAATGGAGGCTGTAAAAAAGCATTGGTCCATTTTTTAGACGATAAGGACGTGAAGTTATACGAGAGTGAAATCCTGCAGTTGCTCAAAAGATTGTCAAAGGTTTCTCCTTATCGGAACTTTTTGAAAGACAGATTATTTTTAAATATTATTTTGTCAATTTTTGAGAAAAACTATTGGGATTGGTCCAAGTCTTTTGTTTGGAGAAGAGAGTTTAAAAACCTTGAAAAGCCCAATAATGTACCAATGTTCCCAAACGGCCAAGTATTTCTGGATATGAAAAACAAGATAAGATCCAAGTATTTTTGTATTTGTAACAATTATTTTCGTGTTTTTGACACGTTTGTACTTGATTATAAGTACAAAGTTACAACTTTTTTTCTGAGTGTACTGTTGTCAGCTATTCCATTTGGACAACAAAAAAAGAGAAGCATCCCGGATTAGCAAATTGCAAGGGTCTCCTTTTCATTATGACAACGCTCGAATGCATACATTTTCGATCACTCGTTAAAAGTTATCGGAGATTAATTGGGACCTAATGGCACATTCACCATATAGCCCCGACCATGCACGTTAGATTTCAGATCCGCATTTGTTTCGATCTCGTCAAAATTATTTTAATGTAAAAGATTGTTTATAATGGAGGCTGTAAAGCATTGGTCCATTTTTTAGACGATAAGGACGTGAAGTTATACGAGAGTGAAATCCTGCAGTTGCTCAAAAGATTGTCAAAGGTATAATTTCTCCGCTATATTATCGGAACTTTTTGAAAATTTGACAGATTTTTATTTAAATATTAATTTAAAAGTAGTTATCTTTAAAACAATAGGGTTATTCATCTTTTGGAAAAAATGGGCTCAGCTGTTGTAGTCTCTGAGATCTAGGTGTTCTCCGCGGACAGACGGATGTCTATTCGCCTCGTATTTTGCTGATCGAATCTATATACTTTATGGGGTCGGAGATGCTTCCTTGCTGCTTGTTACATACATTTGCACGAATTTTTATACACATTTGAACGTTTTTACTTCACAAGGAATGTATATAAAAATACATAATACATACTTAGTTACATACATATGTAAATAAGGAGCCTTCCTTTAAATACCGTCATGTAAAATACAAGCTAACTACATTCTACATCTACCTGTCGCAGTGGCGCCAATGTTGTCTACTATTTGCACTATAACAGACCTCTCCTGGCCAAGCTGCCAGCTACGACACTCGGCCGTTACACTTGAACTTTGTTAATTTCTGTCTGATTGGAATTCACCTGATGGACTCACCTCACCAACCCCTCCCCCTCACCTTTCACATAATGTGACAGTAGCCATCATGCAACGGAAATATGCAAATAGGAAAAGTGTCAAACGCATTGCTGCTGCCAAATAAATCAAATATAAATGCGCACAACCAACCAACAACCAGTTTCCAGTTCATCCGAGACCAAAACTGACAGCAACAGTGGCGCCCCGGTAATTGTGCAATTAATCAAAAGTGCAGCCAATTTTGATTATATTTTTTCCTCCTTTTTAAATCAAGATACATATTTTTGCATGTTAAGTAACAACGCACCGCAGACGACAAACCGCATAAGCGAGAGCGGGAGCAACAAGAGAGAGAGAGCATTGAACTTGACTCCCCCAGCGGGGCAAGAGATCGGCCCGCTTGACTGGGTGCCGGTGCCGGCAAGCAAGGGCAGGCGGCATCTGGGTGGATGCACTCAGTCAGAACAAACTGAAAAAGAATGCTGGCACATACACATATGTCTGCCGGGGTTTGCTGATCTTGCCACATGTGGTTTTTGCAATTGAAGTTCGCGTCTCTCTTCGGCATGACCAACAGGTTTCCACACACTCAAATGTTGGCGACTTTTGATCTTTCGGCCAAGTCGAAAGAGGGAGGTCCCCAGACAGGCGGAGATGCGCCCATTAAAGCGGCAGTCGCTCAGGTGTGGCACAAACTAACTCAAAAAAGGCTGTCGGAATTCGCTATGGCAGAATATGGCAAGAGGGACTAGCCCCATAAATAAATATGGTTGTAGAATTTGATTTAACACTTTTATGCTAATGCATTTGTGTGGCCAATTTTTGGGTTTATCAGGAATGTAAGATCTTTGGAGTTTAGAGGAAACCAGAAATATTTTTGAACAGGAAAAATATCTTAAATTGTTTAAAATGCGATTATTTCATTTCTGATATCAAGTCAACCGAATTTTGTATATTTTCAAATAGAATTTAATCCTAGTATTAGGATTAAATTATCATTAAATAAAGTAAAAGTAGCTTGTCTCGATATCCTACAATTTTATATCAGTAAATGATTGCCACAAATTTATTCAAGAGATGTCAGAGCACTTCTGCGAAACAGACAAATTCGCGAGTCCCAATAGAGAGAACGTAAGTATGCCTATGGCAACGTGCAGGCTCATTTACCGAAATATCTTCAAGCTCAAATGAAACTAGGCAAGTTATCAAATCCTTATAGCCTTAGCATAATCTAACCTTACTAAATCTAGTTTAAGTTAAAAGCCCTTATATCTTCCTAAATAATTTCAAGAATCAAGCTCGTTCAGTACAGTTAGTACAGTAATCGCAATATTTTTAAATCTTCGTGTTTAATGAATATTTTTAAGCGTTACAAACTTCTGGGCAAAATTAATATACACTTTACTTTACGAATCATGGACCTAATTTTCGTATACCCAATAAATTGAAAATAATTCTCACTCACCTAGTGATGTCAGCAGCAGCATCATCATTAGCTCCTTATAATTTATAATGGCGATGGAGAACATTTTCATGGCACAAACACAACAGACAAAAAAAAAAAAAAAAAAATTTCTGTCATAAAGACAAGAGCAATACACTTTCCCGGACAGAATACCGGCTCTGCCAAAATTATGCAGATTTATGGGTTTACATGGGTTTTGAAATGTGAAAAAATAATTTTTTCTTTAAAATTTGAAATTTTGTTTGGTAGTTATTGCAGTTTCCATCGATTTCTTCAATTAAAATACATAAAAACATAAAATTAAAACAAAAAATTAAACTTTTAACTTTTTCACAAAAATTTTAATTTTTTTTCGATACGCTTTACGTTTTTTAAGAAAATTTAAAAATATATATTCATATGTATAAATAAGTGTATTACTGTGCAACCCAAAAGAGTTCATCATGTCGAGAAAAAAAAATTGAAAGAATAATAATTGTCCTATTATGTATTTTAATTGAAGAAATCGACGGAAACTGCAATAACTACCAAACAAAAATTCAGTTCTATGAGGTTAAAGGACAATTTTAAAGATTTAGGCCTAAAACTATGTGAAGGAGTAATCCAATTAAGTTGGTTTGTTCTTACGGGTTGTTAATTTTAGCATAAGCTACAACTTCGCTGAAGACATGAAAGAGAAATTCGAAATGGTTTACGAGATTAAAAAATCTTAAATTCTTTCGAAATATTAAACTTATAAGCGCAATACAAAAAAACGGCAGCGAACCAGAGCAAAACCAGATAATGTTTATATACTACCATCATATCCTTTAAGATTTTTTGGTCTCGACACGATAAACTCTTTTCTGTTGCACTTATTTGTATATAGGTGTACATTTTTTAATTTTTCTTAAAGAAGCGTATCTTCGATTTTTTTTTAAACTTTCAGGTAATTGGCGTTAGGCTTGGAGGTAATTGGTGTAAAAGTTTTAAGGTGGCGCTATAACGGGAACTACCAAAACCGACCAATTTTATTTTTCTTTTGTTGATACCCAAAAATTTTTTCAGTGTAGGTCGCCACTTTCTTCCATTTTCAAAAACGTTGATTAATTATCTGTCAATGGCTTTTTATTTCACGTCTCTAGCTGCTCTGGTGCCCGAGCTATAGCAATTTAAAAAAATGCTTATCAAAAACGTATTTTTAGCGATATTTCTTGGACATTGCATAAAAGTAACCCAAACTGAGGCCCAAAAAATTTTTTTTTCAACAACTCTATTGAATTAAAAAGGAAATTTCAAAATCCCCGTCCGTAGGCCGCCCCCTTCCCTTATACGTCGTAACCCTTTGGTACTTTGCTATGCTAAAAAGTGTAAGAAAATTACTTCGAATAATTATGTTATTAAAAAATTAGATTTTTTCCACCATCAAAACCCATGTGTCCCCTTAACTCATTTGCGTAAATTTCAAACAATTAATATACCGATTTGGTTTGCCAAAGGATTGCTGATAAATCAACAAATTGCGAATGAACGAAATAAAATGGCGGCTTACTGTTCGTATACGCCATTTTTAGTGACGTCAGCAGCAGCAGCTGGATCAACAGGCCCTAAATACGTACATACATACACATTTATATGTAGCGGTGCGCCAGCGTACATACGACAGAACGAGACAGATACATACACATTTTACAACAACACATTGCCGGGCTTTTGCGCCTGTGGCTGCTGCTGACGTCATACTTTTCACATTTCACTTTTCGATTTGCCGATCGCCAACCACTGAATTGCATATAACATTAATTAAATGCATAATTTCAACTTAATTCACACACTCATGACGTCACAGGCGCCCGTCAGCAGCTCCTTTAATTTCACCACAAAAAAAAAAAAAAAAATTGGCCAGACAACGGCCAGGCAATGGCCAGAGAAGCCCGTACAACGTTTCAAGCGTATTTCATTTTCCCAAACAGAACACCGGCTTTCCGTAGATTATGCACTTAATTTGCGTAATTTATAAACAATTAATAAGCCGATTTAAGCGCACGAAGTCAGCCACGCACATTTTCACCGAAAAACAATGTGACCAAAATCTCGCGCAATAGAGAGAGAGAGAAAGTTAGCAGAAGCTAGAAACTGCGCTGCTCCTGCTAAATAGTTGCGGTCAAAGCGCGCTCTGTTTAGTTTACATTTTAATTCAAAGTGCAACTGAAACAAAATTAAGAAGAGAAAGTGCTTGGCTAGCAAAAGCTCAGAATTGACAACGGGCAGCCAGCACCAGGTATATTTTCACCAAGGCCGCAGTAATTTTGTAAGGAAAAGCTTGCAGAGCAGTTCGCGATCTAATTGAAGTTCAGTTCGTCTCTGTTAGTCTAAGGGCGCCAGTTCAAATTTAAAAATATGTTACTCTCATGAAATGAAAATTGGTAGATTGATAGATCAAATATAAACGCAATTTACATAGATACAAAAGTGGCCAAAATTATTATATTGTTATATCTTTTAAGCAAAATATCTAAAAATGCTGAAATTTAAATGGGATTCTGGTATAAAATGGGATCATTGAATTAGTAAATAAAAATGCAAGTGTTAAAAATTGTTTTGGCAATTGACAATTTTATATTTTTATTAAACTTACTTTCTACCTGGGAATAATACCGTAACCGAAACCGTTAACTAAAAAAACCGTTTAAGTCCTGGTAACGGTATCGAAAGCGTGAATTAAATTTTTTAACCGCGAAACCCGTTAATCATTACACAGAAAAAAAATTGATGAAAAGGCAGTCGTTTCCCATTTTTCTATCAATTTCCTCCGAAATGACGAGTTTCTTGATGTTAAAAATATCAATATGATCTTTTCTATTAAAAAATTTTAAAAAAAATAAAAAATTGCCTTGGCGGGATCACTCTGGCCTCACCGCCAACGAGCACCCTCCTGTGCAAAAGTTAATTATATATTTTGTAGTGAAAAATTTATTTTTTATAAGATCAAGATTAAATGTCTTCAAAGCGAACTGTATTAAAATTTTACTCGTTATAATAGAACCAAAAAACCAGAACCTTACTGAAACGCTAATACCGGTACGGTTTCGGTTTTTACTGTTTGTTTTTAGTTTATGATTATTTTAAATATACCCATGAGTTCTACAAATCGCTTTCGACTATTTGGGTCGTTTTTGGGGTCGATTTGTAGAACACTTGGGATATATTTCACATGGTAAAATAGCAGTATCTACGCACAAAAAAGTCTTACATTTTGAATTCTAAAGGAAAATCAGAATTAGATGGTTTTGTTTTTTAAAGTAAGATATTAACAAACATTTAAAAAAGCGGTTATACTTTTCTTCGTAAATATAAACTCTCAAAATAATAGGTTTCCAAGTCTTAGTCCTCCCTTACATAAAAATGTTAGAAAATATAACAAATTTTGCCCAAATTTAAAAATATTATTTTTTGTAAGAAAGTATTTTTTAATATTTAAAAAAAGGCAATGTAAGGAAAAGCTCCTGCTGGTTTTATGTTGCCCACTGTTTTAGAGCGTTTTTAGAACTGATATATCCCTCTGAGAATTTGACTAGCGTATTATGGGCTATATTGGACCATAAATAAATAATAGTATGGTTTCAATTCTATTCAAATCTCAAAATATCTCTATTTTTGACTGGGATACAGAAGATTTTAGGGCTGATTATTTCTAATAATAATTGACAACTATTTTTCTGCTTTTTAGAAAGATTTTATATAAGTTAAGCAATTTACTCTGTTCTATGTTCTATAGAGAATTCCTCAATTCTAGTTCGTTCTTTTCTAAGTATAGGGGATACCTCTGAAAGCGTTTAGCGAAATTGTTCGTCCAAAAATGGATATATTATATATTTTTAGAACACAATATTTTAATTCTATTACATCCAATAACTTTTTGAAAATCTGGTAAGAAATTAAAATTTTGAATATTACAAAAATTATACTTTTACCGTTACGTACACTCAGAAAAAAATCAAGAATTCCGTTCTTAAACAGGGGAAATACAATCGATCTCAAAAGCTGACTAAGTTCGGAACTTCCAAATCTGAGAACGAAATTCTCGTTTCAAGATCGTTTCGCGATTATAAATTCACTTTAACTTAAAATAAAGTCTTTCCGGATACTTCAATTTGATTGTTATTTACTCTTTTGTTAAAATTTTGCAATAAAAAATGATAAAAATAACGCCGAAATCTTAAGAACAAAAAGATCTTAATTTGATCACGGTCATACCTTAATATAGGAAGGCATTTTTTTCTGAGTGTACCGGTATACCGAAATAAAAATCTAGGTACCGTATCGGAATCGAAAACCGAAATAAACTGCAAGTTAAAATCAAAACTTTAACCGTATTTTATTCCGGTACCGGAACCTATATTCGTTTCGGGATTAATCCTGCTCTGTAGCTTACCTAAAGATAAGAAAAACAATTACTTTTCCCATCACTGTGTACAGAGTATAAGAATATACAGAGTTTTAACAACTTCGATTGAGCTTTGTTAGTTTTTTTATTTCTTATTTCGAATTAAATTACTTTTATGGCATTAAAAGCGGTTCTCTGCATTTTTGTTTAATTTGTAGAAAATTCTGCTTCAATAAGTTAAACTCTTTTGTTTTTTAAGTGCACTTATAAAACAATATTTTACCCTCTCATTGCCATTTAAAATCCTTTCAACTTTTTAATCAAAAACTTGTTAAGCCAAAAAAATGTTTCTGCAACTTTGTTGTAATGCCAAATGCTCATTGCATTGTTTACCCTCAAAATCGCACTTGCTGAGAGGGGGAGGGGGAACTCCTTTTGTCTGACCACACATGGACCAGGTTAGTGCCGGGGCTAATGAAGAAGCAATCTCAGGCAAAAATGTAAATTCTAGCACAAAAGCACACTCCCTCCCCAGTTCTTTCAAAAATGTGTTTTGCATTTCAGTTTCAGAGCCGGAGATTATCCCCACACACACACACACACAAGCACATTCCCATGTGGGTGACTGACAAAAAGCCGCAAACATTTTGATTATTTCAGCTGAATGCTGCAAACTGTGGCTTAATTGTTACCAGCAAACAATAAGCGGAAGCTTGTGGTTTTGTGGTAAGTAAATCTGCAAAAAAAAATATGTATTTGGTTTGTCAAATGAACCCACACACAACACTCGTCACCATAATCAGCAGCATCAAAATGCAAGTCAGCATTTTTAGCTAAAAACCATTAAATCCTCGAAGCCTGAAAGGCATCTTTAGTTTCTACTTAAGGCTTTTTCCAACACGTGTTTTGTTTTTGTAAACAATTTTGATGTGACACCACAGGCACCACTTGTGACCTTCCCCACATAGTACATACATACATGCTCGCACTTTGTACATATTTGCACAGTCCCACAACAAAAAACATCGCACACGTTTGGTTTCGGTTGAGATTTTTCTTTCAAAAGGTATTCGCATTTCCATTTCTATGGCCATTTCCCATTGTGGCGTTGGCATCGTTGATATTTGGCCTAGTTCGGTAGCCCCCCCCCTACTGACAGTTTAAGCACGTTCGAAAGTGAAGCTGGACAAGTGACATTTGCATTGCATTTGATTTTGATTTTAAATTTAATATCTCTCACTCACTGTCAATATTTGAGCTCAGAATTAGGCCAGTCAGGGCTTAGCCTGGCTATGACAATATATGGAAATACTCATACATGAATTGCCAATTAGATTTTGTATTGACCAATTTTATGTATATTATCAAGATTTTCTCTTGATTTTAGGCAATTGCTTTTAAAAACAAATTGGATTGCTAAACTCAGTTTAGTTTGGTTTGAAAATGGAATTTTCATTTTATGGCTAAATCTTTATTTTTGGCAAAAATGTATCACAAAAATGTCATATCAAAATATACAAAAGAAAGCAACAACATTTCAGCTGCAGCATATCGTAAAAAACTTCCTGCATGACCGACGATTCAATCGTTTTTTTCCCAAGTACATACGGTATACTTATACACTCAGAAAAAAATCCGTTCTAAATGTACCTAAAACCGTGTTTTTCGTTCTCAATAGTAGGGTAAGTCCGTTTTTTCTTAAACCGAGAACGGCGGGCTCAAGTTAAGAACGCTTTTTTGAGACCGGACGTTCTGCGTTTAAGAACCATTCGGTCTTCATTTTGGAACGGAAAAAATTTATTCCGGATCTTCTCCACAACTCCCTCCTCTCCCACCCTACCCAACTCTCTCTCATTTATTTATACACTTCTCAAATAAATCAAATGTCGCAGTAAACAAGTTCTATAATGTTGAATTTTTTTTTTTTCGCTTGCGCTGGGACTTGAACCTCGGGCTTCTGGACGTTTTTATATATGACAGGCATCTTAAACAGTTCCACCACCGTACCGAGTTAATATGTCGTAAATAAGCACAGTGTTAAAGAAATTCGGTAATTTTTCAAGAACCATTTTAAGAACTGATTCGTTCGTCGATTAAGAACGGACTTTTGAGAACGTGGGCTTATTTCAAGAACGAAAAAATGAGAACGGGCCGGGTATAAAAGTAGGAAATTTGTGCTGCCTTTTAGAACGCCATTTTTTTCTGAGTGTACTATCGTATACCCGCGGCTTCGCTCGCACTTATGTAAAAAACTAAGTATTTAAACAAGAGCATGAATTACAAAATACATTTTTTCTAAACATTTTCCGTCAATTTTCCGGGTTATTTCAAAATTGGAAAATCCCTCTGGAAACATTTATGTATGTACAGCTCAAAAGCTAAACTCTACATTAAAGCTCATCTAATGAAAATAAAGAGAGTTTCATTCATAAATTTTCGGCCTATTTTCCGACTTTAGGGAGATTTGAAAATGATTTTGAATCCGATCAAATTGGAAAACAAATTTTTTAATATTTTTCCTCCAGTTTTCCGGACATTCCAAAATTTCCAAAAATCCCTTTGGTAATATTTTGTTTTTTTAAAGCCTTCAAAATAAATTTGGAGCTGATTGGATAAAAACCATACATCAGTTTTCCGTCCATTTTCGACTTTCATGGAATATTTTCAAAAATTTAAAATTTCAAATTTTTGTGTATATTTTTATTTGCATTATTTACAAAAGTGAATGCAGTTTTATTTAAAATCTCCAGATAGAGCTTTCAAAAAGAATTTGGTTGCAATCGAATGGACGACATTATTTTTTCAAGAATTTTTTGTAAATTTTTCGTATTTTCCAAAATGTGAAATTAAGTTTGGAGTTGTCCGGATGAAAAACAAAGATTTTCACACAACAGTTTTCCGACCATTTTCGTATTTTTGGGGAAGATATTTCAAAATTTGAAAGTCATTCCTATAT
>JAEIFT010000957.1:0-30179 GCA_018904225.1 Lordiphosa mommai
AACAATTAGACATTTAATTTCTCGGCGGTGGAATTTCCACTTACAGGCAAGAATAATGGTGGGCGTATTTCGGATCAGTGACAGCGGCTATTTGTGAGCCTATCTGAATAAAATTTGTTCTGTAAGCTCTAGGGTCAGAATAAATGGAAACACGTGTTTTTTTATTTCGGGAAGTTCACTGCAAAGGTCGGAATATGGGTGCGGGTGTGGGTTTAGCCGATATGTATTAGAATTTGGTTTGAAAGCTCTATGGGCCAATTAAATAGGATGAAGTTTTTAGCTTTGCTTATACCCACCTCAAAGGTCGGATAATGGGTGCCGGGGTGGTTTCAGCGTTTGTACGCTTAATGGGCCAACTAGGTGGAAAATAATTTTTCTCATTTCTGATGGTCGGAAAATGGGGCGGTGGAGGGATCATTTCCAAACGTTTTTTTCATCATTTTGGCGGCTTTATTGTTTGGTGGCGAGAAGCCAAGCGCGCCAGGTTATATGCTAGTCTTTGTTAATTGTCCACCACGTTTACGTGGGCCTTTAGTCTGTGGAATTTTAGTTAGTTCCTTCTTTTTTGCGAGCTTGTCTTGCTTGGTATTCTTCGATTGTTACTCGTACACTCATTATTAAAATTAAGATTTTTAAGTCAATTTCCAGCCATAACCAACATACAATCACAAACAAACAAACCGAAATAATGATTTTACATCTTGTTTTGAAGAATATGTGAAGGAATATTAGTATTTTATATTGCTAATCAGACAAAGAATTGTGTGTGTTTGAAAAGCATGAATTGTGAAGGAAGAAAAATATTTGTGTTTGTGAATTTACTTAAATTATTACATTTTTCTACCTGAGAGGTTACACCGGCTATTATGCCCTTGGTGCTCAAGCCTTGCCGGGATGTTGGCAAGTCTTTACAAACGAATCTTTACATTTTCATTATGTTCTTAAGTTTTAAATTTTAATTTTATATTTTTTGTTTTTTTTTGAAAATTGTATTTTATTTTATTTAGCTTATAATAATCTTTCGTTGGCGCACTTTGTTGCATGTCGGTCTTCGTATAGTTGTCCTTTTTTTGTTTAGGGCCCCGTGCTGGTTACTTTCTTTTTTCTTACAAACGGTCGACCGTTTATCGTCTGGTACCGGTGCCGGGATGCACAGGTAACGGGTTTCTGTTTTAACTAAGATTTTCGTCTTGTTGTCTTCTTTTCATTTTGATGATTGGTTGGTCAACCGATTGCCTGGCTCGGCTACCGTTTCTTCCTTTCCCACGACCACAGCCTGGTTATGGCTGTGGTGATTAATCTTGAATTTTGCTTTATATTTTGTGTTCACTTTATTTATGGAAGGCAGCCGTTATTCGGCTGTGTTCTTTAAAGATCCATTATGGGGACAAAACCTCAAATATTTTGGGCTCGGCGCCCAAAACTGTTGCATATTGACCAGTCGGTTCTTTAGTCAATTAAAAACGAGAGGTCCAGTTTTTTTGGTACTTGCCCGTGAGGCCAGGCAAATATGAATGATTCTTTATTCTTTAAATCAAATGTCTTAGACCTAAATACATAAAGTTTGGCTTGCGCTTATAGTATATATATATGTACCAGTAAATAAGTGTAAATAAATAAGCTATATTTTCCTTAATTATTTTTAAGAGTGTTTCCTTTCCACGGTCTTCCAAACCGGAATTACGAAACTTTACTCGGACTCTCGTTCCAATCCACCAAAAATCCACTGACCCTCCACAACCCGACCACAATTATATTTCCGCCTTCCGATTTGGGACTGGGCTAATTTCCACGGATTTTGCGTGGCCACCAAGTTTTCCACTGCTCTCACGGATAGACCAATCTATATAAACCTCCCCTTACAAAGTTTTCCAGTCTATAATTGTTTACTGGCCCATCCCAATTCGTCTTCCAAAATCTGAGTTTCACTTTTTTTAAAGTAAAAAATTGTAAACAAATAGAAGAAAAACAAAGGCTACAATTCAAGAAAGTTAATTTTACCTTTTAAGCGAACTGTATCCCATACGACAAAATTGGCAATCTCCTGTATGGATACTTTCGAATCTGCAAAAAGGTATTTTTGCGGATTCTTTCATTAAAATTGGACTGTTTGCTTGACTTTTTTATTGCCATGATTATAGCAGTCAACAGTTCACGGCACCCGAAAGAATAGTTTGCCGTCATCTTTTACTGTTATCTTACAGGCAGCAGAACAATTTCCACATTTTTTCTTGTAGAAAACAGTTGTGACGATTTAAATCTCATACCTCTATATTCGTCAAAGACAAAAATTTCGACACCGTAAAATTGCAATTCGTGCACTAGATTTTGATTAGAATTATTGAATGGGATGTAGTATGCATGCATTAGAGACATCATAGCATGTACTCACTGTACACATACCTCTACTTAAATACGAAGTTGCGATAAGAAGAAATATATTTACTTGCATTTATAAAACATATTATATACATATGTCTATACACACATATAAGTACTATAGGCAGCCAGCCCTACGCTGAGTATGCATTTCTATTAGCCGACGCTGCCGCTCAAACTGTAATTTAAGCCTTTTGTTTATATGTATGTGCAAGCACCAAGATGAGAGCGGCCGCTCCAACTTATTTACTGGGTACATATATATATCTATAAGCGCAGCCAAACTTTATGTATTTAGGTCTAAGACATTTGATTTAAAGAATAAAGAATCATTCATATTTGCCTGGCCTCACGGGCAAGTACCAAAACAAAACTGGACCTTCGTTTTAATTGACTAAAGAACCGACTGGTCAATATCTTTTTCACTACATGGCGATCCTGCCAGTTTTGGGCGCCGAGCCCAAAATATTTGAGGTTTTGTCCCCATAATGGATCTTTAAAGAACACAGCAGAATAACGGCTGCCTTCCATAAAATAAAGTGAACACAAAATAAGCAAAATTCAAGATTAATCACCACAGCCATAACCAGGCTGTGGTCATGGCGAAGGAAGAAACGGTAGCCGAGCCAGGCACCGGTTGACCAACCAATCATCAAAATGAAAAGAAGACAACAAGACGAAAATCTTAGTTAAAACAGAAACCCGTTACCTGTGCATCCCGGCACCGGTACCAGACGATAAACGGTCGACCGTTTGTAAGAAAAAAAAGAAAAAGTAACCAGCAACGGGGCCCTAAACAAAAAAAAAAGGACAACTATAATGAAGACCGACAGTGCAACAAAGTGCGCCAACGAAAGATTATTATAAGCTAAATAAAAATAAAAATACAATTTTCAAAAAAAAAAAAAACAAAAAAATATAAAATTAAAATTTAAAAACTTAAGAACATAATGAAATGTAAAGATTCGTTTGTAAAAGACTTGCTAACATCCCAGCAAGGCTTCTTGAGCACCAAGGCATAATAGCCGGTGTAACCTTCTAGGTAGAAAAATGTAATAATTTAAGTAAATTCACAGAAACACAAATATTTTTCTTCCATTCACAATTCAGATGCTATAAGCTTTTCAAACACACACAATTCTTTGTCTGATTAGCAATATAAAAATACTAATATTCCTTCATGAAGTATTCTTCAAAAACAAGATGTAAAAATCATTATTTCGGGTTTGTTTGTTTGTGATTGTATGTTGGTTATGGTTGAAATTGACTTTAAAATCTTAATTTTAATAATGAGTGTACGAGTAACAATCGAAGAATACCGTGCAAGACAAGCTCGCAAAAAAGAAGCGGAACTAACTAAAATTCCACAGACTAAAGGCCCACGTAAACGTGGTGGACAATTAAATAAAGACTAGCATATAACCCGGCGCGCTTCGCTTCGCCACCATCAATAAAGCCGCCAAAATGATGAAAAAAACGTTTGGAAATGATCCCTCCACCGCCCCCATTTTCCGACCATCAGAAATGAGAAAATTATTTTCCACCTAGTTGGCCCATTAAGCGTACAAACGTGAAACCACCCCCGGCACCCATTATCCGACCTTGAGGGTGGGTATGCGCAAAGCTAAAAACTTTATCCTATTTAATTGGCCCATAGAGCTTTCAAACCAAATTTAATACATATCGGCTAAAACCACCCCCGCACCCATATTCCGACCTTTGCAGTGAACTTCCCCGAAATAAAAAACAAGCGCTTCCATTTATTCGACCCTAGAGCTTACAGAACAAATTTTATTCAGATAGGCTCACAAATAGCCATTGTCACTGATCCGAAATACGCCCACCATTATTCTTGCCTGTGGGCGGAAATTCCACCGCCGAGAAATTAAATGTCTAATTGTTTTCTATAATGTGTTCACAAACCCATTTTGAAGCCAATCGGATTAAAAAATAGGTTTTTACCATAAAGAATTTTCCAGTCATTTCCCCACTCTGGGTCAATTTCCAACATCGTAAAATCTCATGTCAACTTATTTTTGTATACTATTACTACAAACTGAGTTTGAAGTCAATCGGATGAAAAATAGGGTTTTCCATATAGAATTTTCCGGCCATTTTCCTTGTGGGTGGATTTTCCACAGTCAAAAATCACTTGTCTAACTATTTAGCATATATCCTTACAAACCGAGTTTGAAGCCAATCGGATGAAAAACAGTTTTTTCCATATGGAATTTTCCGGGAATTTCCCGACTTTTCGGGCGCATTTTCCAACATTGGAAAATCTTATGTCTAATTATTTTGCATACTATCCTTACAAACCGAGTTTGAAGTCAATCGGATCAAAAATAGTTTTTCATATAGAATTTTCCGGGTATTTTTCTTTCTGGGCGGATTTTCCAACATTTGAATATCTCATATCCAATTACTTAGCATACTATCCTTACAAACCGAGTTTGAAGCCAATCGAAAGAAAATAGTTTTTTCCATATGGAATCTCAAGTCGAATTATTCTGCTTACCATCCTCACAAACCGAGTTTGAAGTCAATCGGATGAAAAATAGTTTTTTTCCATGAAGAATTTTCCGGCCATTTTCCTTGTGGGCGGATTTTTTTCCGAAATCTGGGAAACAGGTGTCCAATTATTTCGCTTACTTTACTTACAAACCAAATTTCAAGTCAATCGGATGAAAACCAAAATTTTTTCCAATAGTAGCTTTTCCGGGAGTTTTCCACCCCCTTCGGAATGGAATTTTCCAAAACCCCGCCTTAGTGCTCACTTTCAACTCATAAGGAAACTTCTGTGAAAATTTCAGCATTCTATCTCTTACCGTTCAGGCTCTACGTTGATTGCCAATCATTCAGTCAGTCAGTCAGTCAGGACAAACTCTTTTATATATATAGAGATAAACAAAGAATTAATTATCTTAAATTCATTCTTTACACAAATCAACCACAACCAACTTGGCAAGAAGCTATTGAATTAACAAATGAATTAGATGCCTTAAAAAGAAAACTCCAACTAAGAAAAGAAAATAAGAAAGGCACACAACAGCCCGTTGCACAATCACAAGCGAAAAAACTAAACAATAATAAAAATATCAATAATGGCAACAACATAGTCATTAAATTAACCCAATAAAAACAATATATATTCCATTTTAAAATGGGTAAACAACAGTCAAAGTTAAAAACGCCTCGGCGAATGTTGTAAACGAGGTAGAAATAATAGAAAACGGTTTTGGAATAGATCAAATAATGTTACTCATAATAACGTTAGTACTGATCCTTCACCTTGCGCTTAAAATATATAGCACTCATAATAAAAAACAATTAAAGAAAAGATATATGACAAGAGAAATGTCATTAAATCAGGTATAAATATTGCAGCTAATGCATTTCAATTTTTTTCTTCGGTAAAGCTATAGATTATGGAATGGAAAATTACATTAGGAAGACTACAGGAAATTAAAGATCAATTCGACAAATCGTACAAGTGCCTAAACAAAAACAATGCAATCAGTACGACTACTTTGAACAAACGCACTATCATTTTAGTAGAATGTCTTAATAGTATCAGGGAAATAATCAGAGTAAGTCAACAACACTTAGATTCCTTGCAAGATTACAAGCCGTGGAAATTTACACGCGCTTAAAGGAAAGATTACTTGTCTTAACCGAGAAACATACGTTGGGAATAATACTATCTTCATCTTTAGATACCCCAACAATATTTAAAACACTACCTGAACCAGAGGTAGCTGAAAAGAATTCCATTTTCTGAACAAAGCGAAGAAGAAACCAAAATGCCTCAAACAGTAATAGAATTCCTAAACACCGCCAGTAAGCTTATTCCAGAGTTTGACGGAAAGGCAGAAAATTTACAAAGCTTTTTAGATGCGCTCCAGCTTGTGAATTGTAAACCTTGTAAAAACAAAGCTTAAAGGTCCTGCACGAAATCTCATTGGAACAGAAGCCACATTAACACAAATTATAGACAAAACTAAAGAACTCTGTTAAAGGAATCAGTAGAAGTTATTTCTGCAAAACTGATGAATCTCCAGCAGAAAAACAAAACAGCAAATCAATACACAAGAAGTTGAACAGCTGACAAAGTCCCTTGAATCTGCCTATATATCTGATGGCATTTCGGTAGAACTAGCAACAAGATATTCTACACAAAACGCTATAAAGGCAACCGGTGCCTGGCTCGGCTACCGTTTCTTCCTTCGCCACTGACCACAGCCTGGTTATGGCTGTGGTGATTAATCTTGAATTTTGCTTATTTTGTGTTCACTTTATTTTATGGAAGGCAGCCGTTATTCTGCTGTGTTCTTTAAAGATCCATTATGGGGACAAAACCTCAAATATTTTGGGCTCGGCGCCCAAAACTGGCAGGATCGCCATGTAGTGAAAAAGATATTGACCAGTCGGTTCTTTAGTCAATTAAAACGAAGGTCCAGTTTTTGTTTTGGTACTTGCCCGTGAGGCCAGGCAAATATGAATGATTCTTTATTCTTTAAATCAAATGTCTTAGACCTAAATACATAAAGTTTGGCTGCGCTTATAGATATATATATGTACCAGTAAATAAGTTGGAGCGGCCGCCCTCATGCGGTGCTTTTACATACATATAAACAAAAGGCTTAAGTTACAGTTTGAGCGGCAGCGTCGGGCTAATGAGATGTGCATACTCAGCGTAGGGCTGGCTGCCTATAGTATTATATGTGTGTATGAAACACATATGTATATAATATGTTTTATAAATGCAAGTAAAAATATATTTTTCTTATCGCAACTTCGTATTAAAAAACCCCGGTAGAGGTATGCTTTTTTGTAACAGTGAATTAGTACATGCTATGATGTCTTCTAATTCAAATTTTATTGATCCCATGTTTCAATAATTCTAATCTGGTGCACCGAATTGCAATTTTACTGTGTCCAAATACTGTCTTTGACGAATATAGGAGCTTATTGAGTATTTAAAGCGTCACAACTATTTTCTACAAGAAAAAAAATGTGGAAATTTTACTAAGATAGCAGTAAAGATGACGGCAAACTATTCTTTCGGTGCCGTAAACTGTTGACTGCTATAATCATGGGCAATAAAAAAAAGTCAGAAACAGTGCAATTTTAATGAAAGAATCACCAAAATTTTTTTTGCTACAATATCCATACAGAGGGAGATTGCCAATTTTGTCGTATGGGATACAGTTCATTAAATAAAATAACTTTCTTGAATTGTAGCTTTTGTTTTCTTCTATTTGTTTACAATTTTTACTTTTAAAAAATGAAACAGTTTTGGAAGACATTGGATGCCACAAACAATTCTAAACTGGTGAACCTTTTAAAGCGAAACAAAATTGTGGTCGGGTTGTGGAGGGTCCAGTTTGTGGTTGAACGAAAGTCGGTACATTTTTCGTAATTCCGGTAAGACTAACACACTCTTAAAAATAATTAAGAAAAAATGGCTGTCCCCATTCATTTCGGATTGCGGGAGGCTACGTTGCTGGAGATAGGGGTTTCCAAGAGTTGACCCATTTTGGGATCCTCAGCAAATGAAAGGCTGGCGGGACGTGCTTGCCTCATTTTCCAAAAAAAAATGCACTATCCAGGATATTTGGCCGGAGTTTATGTTTTATAAACGATTCCCAAGTCACACGGATAGGATCCATAACATCTTCGTGGCTATTGGTCAGTTATATAATCCCGAAAAAGAAAACATCGTTAATGATATTCATTTTACTGAGGTGAGTAATGGAAAATGTGCGCGATACAATACAATAAAATATTCATCGATGGATCGCGAATTATGAACATAAAATATTAATTCATAGGAGGAAGAGGAAGTGCACGGGGAAGACGACAGTGGATTAGGCCCTTCCTTAGGGGACACCACTTAAAAAAACACCTTCCTGTGGCTTTCGTGGAGTAGGCCTCATGGGGGAAACCACGTTAAAAAAACGCGCCTTGAATTTTACCTCAGTAGGTGGCGTGGAAAAGAGTTCAAAACAGATCAAATAGGTGTAAAGATTTCGTCACTTTCGCATTAAAATTCAAGCAAATGTTCCCCTGAGTCATAGGAAAAAATAATTTAATATATTTATTTGAAAAAAACAAACAGAAATCGAAAAGCATATGTGATCAAGCATGTATTTGTATGGGCAAAAATTACAACTTTAAAATTCGTTTAAAAAGAAACCACGGGATGACCCCGCGTTTTTTCTGCATGAAAATTCTTCATAATTCGCCGATCTATCGAAGGAATTTTTTGTAATTAGGAAAAAAAAAATTAAAAATTAAAAATAATTAGTAAAAGAGGAGGGGGGATTTTATTGAGGTAAAAAAAAAAAAATTTTTTGGGGTATTCTTGTCTTTCTTTTTTGGTTAACGGAATACACAAAGCAATTTGATGTTATATTTTGTTTTTGAAATGTTTTCTTGAAGTATGGCACAGTAATTAAATACTTGTGTCAGTTGACAACAAATTTACGAAACCAAAATTTTCCACAAATTTGTTTGTGGGGGAAGAGGAGTTGTGGTTGAGGGAAAAAAAAAGGGGAGGGAAATGGGGGGGGGGTACTAAAATTGGCAATCACAAGATTAATTTTTTTAATTCATTTTTTTATTGTATGTAAAATTATATCGCCTTGATTTGCTATTGTGGTAACACTGCAATTAAAACATTTTTACTGTTTGTAAGCAAAGTCATAGCATTTTATATTGTTGTTGGCCAAGCCTTGCGAGGCTGCCACACAGGCCGTGAACAGACCCAAAATGAAAAATACCAAAACAATTTAATTTTCGGCGTCCCGCCATTTGCTTCCAATGGGTAAACACTAAGGTGAAGGGTCAGTATAAAAAGATTGAAGAACTTTGCTCGTGTGTGGCGTACTGCCAGTTAATGGACATGATCTATCCAAATTGTATTAATCTTAAGCGAGTAAAATTAAATGCCAAGCTGGAATACGAGTGTCTGCATAATCTGAAACTGTTTCAGGCGGCCTTTACACGGCTAAAGTTCGACCAGAGCGTGCCCATTGAACGTTTGATTAAGGGACGCTTTCAGGGTAATTTAGAGTTTTTGCAATGGTTCAAAAAATTCTACGACTCACAGGAGAATCAAATATTGGCAGCCAATGCACCAACTGAAGCTGAGGCGGAGAAATTGAGAGAATTGCAGATGCTTACACTTAAAATTGAAGTGACCATAAAGGAACGTGATAATTTCTGTGGGAAACTACAAGAAATTGAGATGTTGCTGAAAGAAACGGTTAACAAAAATCAGCATGTCAAACTTTGTAGCCTACTAAGTCGCATGATCTTTGGAAAGATGCCTCACTGGAGCCCATGAAAATTAATGAAATGAAATGAGGCAAACTAAAGTTAAATGTAAAATCAGAATAAAAGAAAGTAGTGAACCAAGTTTAGATTTATCTCTTAATTTACTACAAAGGTTCCAGATGTGTGTCTCGTTAATGCCAGTCTGTATTCGCTTCCATCGCAAACTAAGCTACCTATCACAACAGCTAGTAATAGGTGTTAATAAATTCAGGACTGCTTTACCTAGTAGCCAAACAGCATAAGGGCTTACAAACCTCACCCCAAAGCTGGTTCGTGTCTGCGTTTGACGCCCTTTACAAAGACATACCAGCATATATCAACAATAGTTAGGTGGGGGTTTGGGGTAAGTATGCCAAATGTATTTCAAGTGTTTGCACCTCATCACATATGTATAAACTACTTGCAATATACATACATATATCCAGACTATAGAGGATGTGTAATTAGGCGTGAAACAAGCCGCTTGAGGCCAGTCGAATATTTGTCTTTAAATGTGGCCCAAAAATAAAATCATCAATTTATATGCGGAAAAAAAGGGCCAAATCAAATTCATATGCACACATAACATTATGCAAGGGTTTTTTGTTTGTGTGTGTGTCAAACAAAACCAAGGAAAATACATCTAATAAATTATTGCTTATTAAAACAAAAGACAAGAAAAAGAGATTGGCAAAAATTTATAAAGACATCGAACCCTAATATTTCAGGGAGCAGAGGGACCGCATCAAATTCAAATTGAGAACAATTCGCTGAGACTGCGCATTTACTCGTATAATCAGAAGGGACGCAGTTCGGCTTATCTCTTACCCGATTTCATAATTGGCTCAACAGCTTACAAGACAGGTGAGTAGTGCCGGCAGATGGCGTTGTTTGATTGATGGATTGATGCCTGGAAAGAGCAGGAGCTCGGCATCAGTTTTTATGCATTTGACACTTGATGGACCTACATGCGAGCATCTCTCTGTGATTTCTCGTCCCTGTATTAAGCACGTGTAGGCAAATGCTCAACTCCGCCTCATTGTGACATTTGAGAGGTGCCCAGAGTCAGCTGCAAGTGCGTACATAATGAACATGCTCGCCTGTCGTCTTCACTGACGTCTTAAAATATGTGAAAAATTACATTTTGACAGGGGTACTTGCAAATGACTGAAAGACGGGAAAAAAAAGATGTAAGTAAGGTGGAGTGAGAGCAAAGCCAAGGCCCAGGCACAGTGGGTCAAGATAGGAGATGATAAAAAAAATGATAGAGAGATAAAAATCCCGAATCCCTAATCTTAAAAGATTTATTTTCACATGGAAATGTTTAATTTTAGTTATCATAATAAAAAAAATATTTTCGACCTGCCGGTGAAAGCTCAAGATGGAAGGAGGTGATAAAATTACAATTTTCTTTTAGGGAATTGGAAAAAAAAGTTGAAATTAGTGCTACAAAACCAAGGGAACTTTTTTTGCAGCAACCGTAGTTTAGGTGCTCCGTGTAGTAAATTTTCCTAAAATGACAAGCCAAACAGAAAAACTGCAATTTTCGCTATTTGCATGAAAAACTCACTCTTTTTCGCGTACCCATGTCAAAGAAATACACTTAGTTGACGTGACTACATTGTTTTCGTAACGTAAATAACGTAGATTTTGTTACAGGATACGGTCACACTTACATACTTAATTTGTCTTAAAAACATCTTTGACATCTGTTGGTTAACATAAACTCCCATTTCGCAGTCATCCCCCTCCCTCTCAAAGAATCATTTAACAATGTCAGTCTTACTCTACACCAATGTTCCACAGCCCTAGCCCCTGGGGGCCGAACAGTTTCGGCAATTCATACAGATACGAGCCGAACTCATGCCGAGCCCTTCGTAAAGAGAGGAAAAAAAATCCCCAAAAAAAATCATTGGCTGCCTTGCCACAGAGCATTATTATTAGAGGGAAAGATTGCTCTGTCGCCACTAACTTAACAGCAAAATAATCAGCTGTTCTTTGTTATTGTCGCTCTCGCAACAAACTTAACAGCGAAATAATCAGC
Organism: Lordiphosa mommai; assembly: GCA_018904225.1. Taxonomy (NCBI): domain Eukaryota; kingdom Metazoa; phylum Arthropoda; class Insecta; order Diptera; family Drosophilidae; genus Lordiphosa; species Lordiphosa mommai. Next base: position 11,744 of record JAEIFT010000957.1, read on the forward strand.
TATTTTTATACACTTGAAATGTGTATATTAATTTTGCCCAGAAGTTTGTAACGCATAGAAATATTCATTTCCGACCCCATAAACTATATATATTCTTGATCAGGATGACGAGCCGAGTTAATTTCCGCTTGTCCGTCCGTCTGTCTGTCTGTACGTCTGTCTGTCTGTCCGTCAGTCTGTCTGTCTGTTTCTACGCGAACTAGTCTCTCAGTTTTAAAGCTATCGAGCTGAAATTTTGCACAAAGTCTTCTTTTTACTGCACGCAACTAATATTTCGGAACCGGCTGGATCGGATGACTATATCTTATAGCTGCCATAGGAACGATCGGTCGAAAAATAAGTCTTAGTGAGAAAAACTTTTTTATTTTCCATCCTATCGTCACCAATCTTGGTATATATTAGTTTTAAATGATTTTATATATTTGTGGAAAAATTGATCAAAATCGGATGACTATATCATATAGCTGCCATAGAAATGGTCGGTCAAAAAACTAGTTCTAGTGGGAAAAACTTTTTTATTTTCCATCGTAGCGTCACCAATCTTAGTATATATTAGTTTTATATGCGTTAACACAATTCTGGAAGATTTTATCAAAATCGGAGGACTATAGCATATAGCTGCCATAGGACCGATCGGTCGAAAAATGTGTTTTAATAAGAAAAGTTTTTTTTATGGTATTAAATTCTTATTATCAATGATTTTAAAATTTCAAATATCTGATATCTATATCCTATATATATTTTACCGGTTAAATTAGTTGGAGTAAACTTTTTCAAGTGTATTAAAACTTCGGCACAGTCGAAGTTAGCTTTGCCTTCTCGTTTGTTATTATTGCTCTCTGAGTACAGTCAAGACAATGTCCGTCTCGCTCTAACCACTGTGTTTTCCTATCTGTGTTATAAGACCTTAGCAACATGTTGAAATCGCTGGCAATATTTAAAAAGTATCTCAACTCGGGCTACCACTTAACAGCGCCACAAATTGAGAGGCGTCACAATCTTTCCCTTTAATAATAATGCTCTGTGGCCTTGCCTTCAACGAGATAGATCAGAGCCGCTATGCGTCGCATTTCATTTGCACAGCAATACACTCTCATTTTTTCGCCTTGCTCTTCTTGGCGAAACCTGCTCTGCACTACGAAAAAAATTAATTACATACAAATACATTATATGCATTTCTGGGAACTTTCCCGATCACCATTTAAGAGAAAAAAAACGGCTGCTAGCGTTCTTAAACAAACGGGATAGAAAATAAACCGTTTTGAATTTAAAATTTAAAGGGCATTTCGTACTTGGTTGTACCTTAATTAAGATCGAATCAGTCTTAGGTTTCAAATTTAGATTTAAAACCGTTTTGTACTTAAAATATTAAGGGCCGATTTCTTATCTCCCACATAGCACTATATGTCACATTGCCCAGTAAAGTTTATGTTTATCTGGCATATAGCACCTATATAGAAGATAAGAAATCGGCCCTACGTATGATTAAAATCTTGGGTGTACTTAAACTTAGTACGAATTAAACTAATAAGAACAAATCGGGATAGATTTGAATCTATTTCGTTGACCATTTCGTTTTAAGTATAAGGTTTAAAAATCCTTGGAATAGCCCAAAATGGTCTAAATCGGTCTAAACGCTAAGTTAACAAATATTAGATAAACGCAGGGAAATTATATGAATCTGAGGTTGAAAAATCGAAATCAGAAACTGTCCTACCTTCGCAATAAACCGAAAGCTTTCTTGAAAAACTCTTAAGGCCGGTATGAAAATATGTCATTACTGTGGAACAATTCGGTCTAAGTGCGACTCCCCTTAAAGGCGGTCACCCAACATAAACTAACCTTACCGAAAATCAGATAATACACTGTGCCTTCCTCTGATGATAATAATGTTGTAATTTGTATAGAATAAAATGCGGATCCCCAAAAGCCACTTAAAATAAAGAGGTATCGTAAATTGCTACCCGTGACACTGGTTTTTTTCCGATGGAATTCCAGTTCCACGAAACCAACGTTTTTAGTTTAAAAACCACCGGAAAATAGTTTCAACTTTTAAATTCATGTTGATCTACGGAATTGATCGTCAGTCATGCGTCTTTTATTAACTGTGTGCCCTTGGTGAAAATTAGTATCGTTTCTGCAGTCATTCTGGCCACAAAAGCCTGATAACGAGTTGCAGATCGCGTGCGCCATTTCGATTTTAGACCTATGGTTTCAGGTGAAAATTTTCTTAAAATTGTCTATAGATTATGTTTTGCTATATTTACGCTTGGTTTGATTTTTTAAACCCAAACAAATTGCTGTTTCTAAAGATTCCTATAAATAGTGGTTTTATGTATCAGTTTTCATTTAAAAATGTCAGTAAAGTGATTTTAATAAAGGAGTCTCACTTCTGCATTCAACTCCCATTTTTGGCGTACTCTTTGTCGCACAAGCAATTGCGTAGCTTCGAATTAAATAGCTAAAACAAAAAGCATGCAGTTTTGTCGCCAGTGCGCGATGGAGACTAAGGCTGATAGAAAAAGCGGCTGCAAAAATACTAAACAACTGCACACTTTATATGTATCACGAGCCTCGTTGTTGGTGGACTGCTTCCAAACTCAAATTTCGTGCCCACCGCTGATTTCAAGCTTTGGGTACAAATATCAGACCAGTTAAATTAAAACCCTCTGCAAGAGTCACAATTGATTCCTTTATATAAGCTCATGACCCACTGTTCAAAATAAATAACATTTATAAGAAAATTTGTAAATTAATATTCAATACAGGACTGTCACTAAAATCCATTATATTTTCTTATATTTTTTCATGACTAAAAATAAAACCATCAAATGTCGACCAATTTAACTTGTGCCACTTCTCAACTGATGTGATGTATGTGTGTGTGTGGGTGAGTGTGTCGATGGCAATCTATCTAAAACCCAACAATGATTTATGGCTGTCGATTGTCAACCTGTAATTACAACAACAATAACAACCTCAACAGACGACGATGTAACACTGACATTGTCGCCGGTGATTGTTGGTAGTGTTCTGACCATCATAATTATTGGTGTGGCCATCGCGATACGAATATTTGTGGTGACATTTGTGCACAATTTGCGACGCAATCGCCATCATGGCAGCAAGGCAACAGCCGCGGGCGTAACCGCCCAACCCGGCGATGTCTTTAAGGTAGGTCAAAAAGAAAGCAGTTGAAAGTGGTGAATGCCATTAATTGGGTTTGGATACTTTTGCAGAGCGTCAACTTGGAGAAACCACGTTGGCAGCATACGGATATAAAAACCAAATCATCAGAGGATTTGGTGGAGGATGAACGTGATCCGGATGTTATACCCTCGCAATACGGTAAGATTCTGAACTTAAAAAAAATATGTTTATTATTGAATTATTGAGCAAAAATTTCCATTGCAAAGTAATTGAACTTTGTGTCACCATAAAAGCAACTTTTTCCCCATATTATTTATTTTTAATGTCACTAAAATAACAGAAAACTCGAGCGCTTCTTTTATAGTTGCTCAGATGACGCGTCACAACGACCAGCACTTTGAGCATTAAACTTTAATCAAATTTTATGGCCACTTTTCTGACATTTACTTTCATGTGTCGCGCTATCTCTCGCTTCCTGCTGCTTCTGTTGCTTTTACTTCTGCGTTTTGCTGTTTGCTGGCCATCCGCAATCGTAATCAATCTCATCAACACAACAATACGACCCGGACACCAATCCGACCCCAAACCAATCCAATCCAATCAACAAATGCAATTTTCTTTTAATCGTAAATATTTTTAACGATGTTCCACCGCCAATCTAAAAACGCAACCGCTTCCCCACATGGACATGGAAATGGACATGGACATGCAACGACCCCAAAACCCCATGGAATGAACCGTCATCAATAAATTTCAATCAAACAGTTGGCGGCAGCAGCGCCGGCAGCAGCGGCAGCAATGCCTCCAATGTGGGCAGCACAACGGCGGGCACCGCCACGGGTAGCAGCACCTCCACAGCAGTTGTGGCAACGGCAACTGGAGCCATAGTTGGAGCAACATCTGCCACGATTGGTGGCGAGCGCGGTGCAGATGCTCATCAGTTTACATCAGGCACATCGGGCGGAGCAGGAAATGGAGTCTCCAAATGGTCACCCAATGGCAATGTGAGTATTGATTGCGAGCAAAAACAAAAAAATAAGAGTTTAGTTTGTAAAAGTGAAATTTAAACCGAATTCAGCTGGAAAAATGTGCGAAATATGTGAGTGATGGAGGGAAAGTGGAAGTTTTAGGTAAAATATATTTTAGAATTTTGCATTTTATTACACACACGTTGATAATTGTTTAAATATAACGAGTGTTTAAAAAAGTGTAAAACATCGTTTTTAAGAATTTTCTTGGGCATTTTTAAAATTTTAAAAATGTTGATGTTCTAAAACTAATATTGTTAACAGAATTAAAAACCTTATTTTTTTCACGAAAGCAATAGCATTGGTTTAAAGGAATTGAATAAAAAGGTCCCGTCGACATATCCAAAACACTTTATGAATATTGGAAAGATTAAATGGAACAAAAGGAAAGGGGTTAAAAAAAAGACGATAATAATAATTTGATAGTTTCAGGGCTTATGTTTTCAGTACAGTAGCTTTTAGCACTTAACTAATGCAGTAAACTGCCAAGTATCAGTAAATATTTTTTATAAACAAACAATCAATGAATCGGTAGATTCAGAGCATAAACGTAATTGTTTTTCAAGACCTGCAATTAGCACTTATAACTGCACATTAAGATCCATTTGAACTAGATATTGTCATATCCCATGTTTATACACTTGAAAAGTGTATATTAATTTTGCCCAGAAGTTTGTAACGCATAGAAATATTCATTTCCGACCACATAAACTATATATATTCTTGATCAGGACGACGAGCCGAGTTCAATTCCGTCTGTCCGTCCGTCCGTCTGTCCGTCTGTCTGTCCGTCTGTCTGTTCGTCTGTCTGTCCGTCTGTCTGTCTGTTTCTACGCGAACTAGTCCCTCAGTTTTAAAGCTATCGAGCTGAAATTTTGCACAGAGTCTTCTTTTTACTGCTCGCAACTAATATGTCGGAACCGGCCGGATCGGATGACTATATCATATAGCTGCCATAGGAACGATCTGTCCAAGAACTAGTTCTAGTGAGAAAAACTTTTTTGTTTTCCATTGTAGCGTCACTAATCTTGGTATATGTTAGTTTTATATGTATCCACATAATTCTAGAAAAATGTATAAAAATCGGATGACTATAGCATATAGCTGCCATAGAAACGGTCGATTAAAAAACTAGTTCTAGTGAGAAAAACTTCTTTGTTTTTCATCGTAGCGTCACTAATCTTGGTATATGTTAGTTTTATATGCTTTCATATATTACATGAAAAATTTATCAAAATCGTTGGACTGTATTATATAGCTCCCATAGAAACGGTCGGTCAAAAAACTACTTCTAGTGGGAAAACTTTTTTATTTTCCATCGTAGCGTCACCAATCTTGGATATATTAGTTTTATATGCGTCAACACAATTCTGAAGATTTGATCAAAATCGGATGACTATAGCATATAGCTGCCATAGGACCGATCGGTCGAAAAATGTTTTTACACAGCAAAAAAAAAAATGATATGATCTGGGACTCAATATGACATTTTTTCATATCAAAAAAAGCCGATAAGATGCAGATGAAATTGACCTGTTCGAAAATATCAAACTGATATTTTCGATCATATCAAAATGATATGTTTAAGATCAAAGTGACATTTTTTTAATAAAAAAATATTAGGAAATGGCTGGGCGCATATATTATTTATATAAGTTATATTATATTATATATATTCCCGCTCAGAATTTTAATGATTATGTAATATTAGCGCCATAGCCGTTTGGAAAGCAACGAAATTTAAACTTTTTTGTTAGTTAACAAACATTACCTTGTCTGGGGATCGAACCGGGAACTCCACTTTACACGAATGGAATGACGTCTCAACGCAGTGAGCCACCGCACACGCGTGCGGGCAAACGTCTAAGGGACTATTTATATTTTTTTCTACGGTGCCTAAGTTTTCGATAATAAGCATTTTTTGTCTCTTTTCCTTTTTCTCATTTTATTTATTATCTTATCAATTTGATATTAGTGATCACAGTTTTTTAATATTATTATCATTAGAATGATATGAAAAAAATTGATATTTGATAAAATATCATATTGATAAGCCAAGATTAAATTAATATTTGATCTTTTTTCTTTTTTTTCTGTGTGTAATTCCATTTCACGATTGACATAATAATCGAGTAGGCCTTCATGTTGCCTTGTTTTTAATTTCAAATGACAAGCTTTTCAGAATGAAAACAAGAAAACACAAGGGCCTACTAGATTATCATGTCTCATGCGTCGAATAGTAACTAAAAATTTTAGGGTATCAAATTTTTATTATCAATGATTTAAAAATTTTAAATATCTGATATCTATATCCTATATATCTTTTACTGGTTAAATCAGTTGAAGTAAAGTTTTTCAAGGTGTATTAAAACTTGGCAAAGTCGAAGTTAGCTTTGCCTTCTCGTTTTTCATTTTGTCAATTCTTTTTTTTAATTTTTCAACTCCATTGGATAAAAACTAAAATATTTTAGTATCCAAAATAAAGATATTATAATATCCATAATAGAAAAAATTATCCCGTGGATCGATCATTAATATACATCGGATTTTATGTTTTTTCAGATTGAATTTAATCCTAGTCGGTCGGTTTTGTTAAAGAACCTTTTCTGATTTGAGCACAGCAATGAGCAAGCCATTTTGTGATTTTTGTAACTTTTCAACGCATTCCTCCTTTGACTACTAGATTAAATTAAATCTGAAAAACCTATAATCTAGACCCCGAGGCGGGATCGAACCCACTACCTCCCGCACAGAAGGCACACACGCATCCCACTGAGCCACACAAGGCCACAGGAAAACTCATCTGGAAAATGAACCCTCTGTGAATGTATTGTGAAAGTTTTCTATTTTAATTTTCAAAGCAACACAACATTTGAAAAATCTACTCCTTGAAATCAGAATAAGAGCGAACAAATATAGCTTGAATCACTTTTGATTTTGAGCCGAGCTCGAAACTATTTTTCAGTGCTCCATATAAAAATATACATATTATTTATAATGAATGTCACGTTATTAAAGGTTAGAAAATCTTCTCTCTTAAAACTCAATAAAAGAGCTTGAAAATGTTGTATAAACTTTTTTCAAAGTTACATAACAAAATATTAAGAACGTGAAATTTAAATTTAAGAACGCCAACAAATATTATCAGAAATTGTTACAATAACAGTTCTTTTTTTTTTCATTTTCATATACAAAATTATTTTAAAGCTTTTTTAGGAAATTCCATACAAATAATATTCACTAGTGGTATTCCTGAAATTTGATTTGTTTTCAATTTTGATTTGCTTTCAATCAGAAAAATGTCATTCAAAATTTAAGTATGTCCGTGATTGAATTTAAACCGTTTTGTTCTTAAAAAATGAAGATAATTATGCCTCTATTTCTTGGAAATACGAGTGAATCAATATTAAATCCTTAAAACATAAGGGAAACAAAATTTATAATGTAACAAAATGCATTTTATTTCAAGTTCAATCGACTTTCTGGTGACACTGCGCCTTTTGTACGAAAATTAATTAGTTTCAGGAGTCCTAGTAGTATTTTAGGAAAGTCTAAAACCCTGCTTGAAAATTTGTGGGTTACATTTTTTAATTCTCGCTCAAATTAGTCCTCAAAATCAATTTCAAACTGACACATACAATAATATGGACCAAGTGGCTAATAAATATTCTGAAAATCTACCCCCTGCGTCAGAAATTTACACTGTTACATTAAACTCTTTTGTTATTGATCCGATCACCTCCAAAATAATTTTCAAACCTGATCATAACAAAAAAATTTTTCTCATTAGAACTAGTTTTTAGACCGATCGTTCCTATGGCACCTATATGCTTTAATCATCCGCTTTTGATAAATTTTTCACGAATTGTGTGGAAGCATATAAATCTAATATGTAACACGATTGGTGACGCTATGATGGAAAACAAAAAAGTTTTTCTCACTAGACCGTCCGTTTATATGGCAGCTATATCGATTTTGAAAAATTTTTTCAGAATTTTGGGGAAGCATATAAAACTAATATATACCACGATTGGTGACGCTACGATGGAAAACAAAAAAGTTTTTCTCACTAGAACTGGTTTTTGGACCGATCGTTCCTATGGCAGCTATATGATATAGTCATCCGATCCAGCCGATTCCGGCAAATGTGCAGCGATTTGTATTTAAGGGGGTCTCCACCTTTGAAAATATTTTTTTTTCGATTTTTTTGTTTTGCCTTATTATTACAGCTTGAACATTCCCCTTTCATACCCTTTAAACCATTTTAATTATTCGAAATAGTTTAGCAGATATATCCGTTTTAGTGGAGCAATGTTCTTGCCAATGTGAGTATTTTCAACGTTGCTGAAAACTTTAACAGCGTTTTTCTCTAAAACCACGTTTTTGACCTGGTAGCCATGATTGGGCCAGTTCTACGGAATCGATTTTGATCAGCCATGTTACAATCGACGCAGAATTGATGTAACTCTGGCCCGTACTCAATCATCAAGATAAAAAATTTTTTTACTATTTTTTTACACTAAACAACAAAAAAATTTCGAAAACCTAATTTTTTTTAAATGTTTGTAAATTTTAGAAAAAAATTTTTTTTTTTATGATTGAGGTACGGGCCAGAATTACATCAATTCTGATCATAACCTAGCAGGAGATAGCATAGAAACAGACGGACAGACGGGACGGACGGACCGACAGACGGAAATGAACTCAGCTCGTCATGCTAAGCAAGAATATATATACTTTATGTGGTCGGAAATGTTATGTGAATGTCGTTACAAACATCGTGACAATTTTAATCTCTGCAAGGGTAAAAATTAGAATGTTTAAAAATTTTGGAAAATCCGGAAAAATTTCGGAACATTTTTACAAAAAACCTTTTTAATTTCTATGTTCCGCTAGCCCATTTTTCGACTTTGCAGGATGATTTTCCAAAATTAAAACATTCAGATGGGTCCTGATTTTATATGTGGAATGACAGAATTCGCACGCGTACTAAATAGATAAAATGAAAAAAAAACCGTACGAATTAAATCTACATGGTTTTGAGGAATCGTTTTGAATTATCTTAACTTTCGTTATCTGATCTAGGGGCATATTTGTGTCACTTTCAGTGAATCAGTTTTAGTTCGAAGTGAAAAATTAATTTGTTGTTGTTATTCTCTCATGTAGAGTTTTGAAAATAAGTTTGAAGCTCATCGGGTGAAATACATAAAAGTTGCATACAACTGTGATCAACTTTGCAGGCGGATTTTAAATGAAAATATCAAGGATAATTGTTTTTAAAATTGTCTGAACTCAGTGTTATTAACTTAGTGTGTTTGTTTAACGAACCCTAGTTTCTATTTTAAATTGTCAACTTAAACGTTCGGGTTTTTTTCCTTCTTTATTATCATTAAAAAACACAAATTTCGCTCCCCAAAATATGTTACTCCACCCAAAGGGCATAAAATGCACCAACAACCGCCACATGAAAATCGAAATTATTTTCTGTCTAACGAAATGAAATTCGTAATTGAAATCTCTCGATGCAATTTGCACGGCACTGGCGGGCGATGTTTTGTGGGTTGAAGATTGCCGTTTCGACTGTTATGTTTTTTGGGCAATATTTAAAATTATTTAATTAATGAATTGAGTTATGCGTGCGAACATACCCAAACCCTTTGCCCACATCAGCCAGGCTGGTAATTTAAATGTAATTGAAATCCGGCAGCAAATCCCATTTACAGAATGAACCAGAAATTCTCTTTCTGTGCGATTTTTCTGTTATCTGCGGCGTGCAGACTGAAAAGAGGCGCAAATCCGCAACGTTGGCTGAATTTTTTTTGTTTTTTTTAATGTTTTTGGCAGATTTAGTGATTCGTACTAAATGTGTGTAATTTTGTGTGGTTGCATATTCGCGGACTGGCAGTCATTAGTCATGCTCTGCATATGGCCAAAATTCATTGAGCTCTAATCTCACTGCTGGCACAGCTTATGGTAATGGCTGGGATATCTAAATGTTGTCAGTGAAAGAAAAAATAAAATCGAAAAATAACCATAAATAAATTCTAATTGCAAAATTTAATGAAATGAAAACAAATGCACACACACACAGCCAACACTCTAATCTGAAAAAAGAAGTATGAGAACACAAATTATATAACTGCTAATGGAAAATCGAATTTGAAATACAAAATTATTAATAAATGAACGAATTTTGTTTAGTGTAAATTAAACAAATATAATCCCAATCCTATTAAACTTATTTAATATATTAAAATTTGTTGTGATGTTTGTAAAGCATAGAAGAAAGCAGGTCGACTTCTTTAATATATATATATATATATATATATATATATATATGCTTGATCAGCTACAGGAATATTATTACTTAAAGTCAGGGCTGCAAACCCCCCCAATTTCGACTGGGGTTCGGTTCGGGGTTCGAACCCTTACCCTACGCTAGGGGTTCGGTTCCACAAACGGTTCCCTTTAAATTGAGAACCGAGGTTCCGGTTCGGGTTCGGGTTCCAGATTGCATTTTATCAGGGACCGAAAATAACAGTTATGGAAGTGAAAAAAATTACTACGAAATATGGATCCCCTGATAAAATGGAGTACATGAATCTTCATAATTTTGAATGGCGAGTCCTTAAATGTAATAAATTTTTAATTTGCAATTTTTATCAGAAAAAATTTTGAAATTGTTATATTATAATTTTTAAAAAAATTTTGTTTTTAAATGGTAATTTTTATAAAAATTTTGAATAACAGTTAAAACCATTTATTATAAAATTTAAATTAATTTTTTTTTTTTGTAATTTTTATAATAAAAATTAATTTTTAATTTTTATGAAAATTTTTTTATTATACAAATTTTTATAAAATTACTAATCTAGTAGGTTTAAGTAAATCTTGTATCCTTCTATCAAAGATATTCTATAATTTACAAACGCTTACTAGATAAGTAATTTTTTATAAAAATTTTTATAATAAAAAATTTTTCATAACAATTAAAAAGTCATTTTTATTATAAAAATTACAAAATAAAAATTAATTTAAATTTTTATAATAAAAAATTAGTTTTAACTGTTATTCAAAAAATTTTATATAGAAATTACCATTTAACTGTTAAAACAAAAATTTGTATTTTAAAATCATAGAATAACGATTATTTTGAAATTTTTATGTAAAATTAGAAAATAATTGTTATTTCAAAATTTTTATCCAAAAGTTATAACAGTTACGGTCCCTGATTTATGTACATAATAAATAATTAAATAGAGTTTGAAGAAGAGATGCCTTATAAACTGCTGCAGTTTTGGCAGTCAATCACATAAATGATGTGCCTAAATTGACTAGACAATCAGACATTGTATGTATGTTTAGAGGAGTTCAGCGATACTGCCAACTTGCACTCTCAGCGAAAGTCGTTTCTCTTTCACTGTAGTGGGATTCCTGAAACTGATGTGCTTTTTGTAGCCATAAAACCTGCAAAAAACACGGCCACTTTTTGGCTTATAAATAGAGAGATGACATTTATCGGCGTATCCGTGATTTAGTAACTGTGATTGAAAATATCGGCGTAACGTGATTAAGTCACAGGACTTGTAGTCACCAAATCACACTGTTGTTTTTTTTATATGCAGTCACTGTGATTTGATGATTGCCAGTGACCAGTGACTTAATCACAGCTACGCCGGAATGTCTCATCCCTAACTTATAGTGTGACCGATAACGTTTTATACATTTCCGCATATTCCAGTCAGAGCTATTTTTTCCAGGAATGGGACCACCAGAGCACGACTTTGACTGGCATATTGTGAGAGTGAAATGCTAAAAGTATTTAAATTGTGACTTGTGTAAAAAATTAAGACATTTAAATGACGTACAACTTTTCTCCTTGTATTCACCGTGCAGTTGCATCTCCGTACGAACAAAATAATACCCAGAAAAACGGTTTCGTATGCAAATTGCTTGAGGTTGTGTTATTTTGTCCAGTCTTTTGTTGCGGACGGGAAGAGTGTCGCCGTCCATGCATGGGCATAACAATGGATACATTTTTGTTCATCATTATAAAATTTTTTTATCATCAAAGTGCAAAATAAATTCTGTGCTTGAATTTTTTTTTTAGAACCGTACCCCATCAATTAGAAATCTGGGTTAGGTTCGGGTTCGGGTTCACGTGATTATTTTTCAATGGGTTCGGTTCCCGGTTCGGTTCAGGTATCACCAGAACCTGAACCGAACCGGTTCTGAAGGGTTCGGTTCTGGACCGGTTTGCAGCCCTGCTTAAAGTATTGTTAGCTACAATACGTTTCCATTATTTTCTGCTTCTGCTTTAGTTCCGATCCCACCTGTTGCCTTTACCCTATCCATCAGATTTTAAACAGGAAATAATACACCAGCAACAAATGGACATTCTTCTACTTCAGCTGCATCTGCCCGGCTCAGAAAATAAATAAAAATCAAAATTGATTGATTATGGCTCCGTTCGACATTATATATTGTTTTTAAAAAAAAAATCTTACAATTACCTCAACTCCCATGCTTTTCCATTCATTGCTTACGCCCCGCAGTGGCTCGTTTGGCCGATTTAGCGTTGCAAAAATCAAATTTTGATGTTCGAATTTTTTACAAAAATAATTTATTTCAATAAAGGAAACTCCAGATAGCCAGAAAAACTTTTGTTTTTGGAATTTGGTCGATTACTTTAGATTTTACAGTGGTTCGAAGCTGAATGATTTTTTAAAATTTGAATTTGTGATTTTTTTGGTTTCAAATGTCAACTTTGGGAGCGTATAAAAACCAAACGGATATTCCGATTTGAATTTGGTCGATTTTATTCAAAAAGATGAATTAATTCTTAATTTAAAATGCATTTACACATTTTTATTATTTCAAATATGGATGTTGGTACTCAGGTTTTGGGTGGACACTATTTATGGGTCAATTTAGTACCATTAATAGCTCGGAAAAAGGTTCGCTTGTCGCCATGATTTTGAAGCATGAAACTCATTTAGTAGATAATAATTAATGTATTGTAAAAGTTGCAGCTGCATATCCTCGCATAACTAATCGCAGCAATCATATATGCCAAGTAAAGTGCAGGTAAAGCAGGCCAATCCCAGTCGATAATTAAAGAGGAAAAAATGTTCTGTTTGAATTTCAATGCTTTTGTGACTATGATTAAAGGAAAAGTCTTGAGGATATCACAATGCCAAATCAAAATTGGCATGTGCTATCAGCAAGAGGAAGCAAAAGGTATTTCGGAGTTCGAGACATCGGAAACGGACGAGCATAATTATGAATACGGCATTTCTCCATTGCATGCAAGGATCTTACGATGGAGTTCATGCTTAAATGGGAATATACTCTTTCACAACAAAGAGGGAGACCTCTGATGACAGTGCCAACACAAAACCAAGGAAAGTATAAGATAACCGGATATACAAAAAAGTTCTTGTCAGAGCTCAGGCAAAGTCGACTACCCCAAGCAGGGCTATTGAAACACAAATGATGGATATAACGATGAGGCAACTGCTCAGATAACAGAAATCAACTGGATGTCATCAAAAGGTAAAAGATCATTATCAATGTCTTAAGCTATGGTGAAAATGTTGATGCATGCAAATATGGAAAATATGCTAGGAGACAAGGAAACTTTTATGTACAGAATATCCGGAAAAAACTATCCTACTGTTCATAAAATATTAGATCATGGTGAGCAGATAATACAACGACAACTATTATCGATAGGGTGTTGTTAGAAAAGCCCAAGAATCTAAAAAACTAGGACTACAAAAGGTATATGTGAACACGAGCAAAATATATCGACATCAAGAAAACACGGACCTTTTCAACATGTTTGTCTGGCCTCCTCTGATCCCCGTATCTCATCTCTCAGCCACATCCGAACACCTGACGAATTAACTGAAGAATATTCACCAGAAATATTATATCTATTAATTACTAATGATATGAATATTGACAACATGTTTCAAGAAAATTAACAATCTCCAATGTTAGAACCTTTTTTATGAAAATAAATTTTTTAAGTAATTTCAAATTATATTTTTATTAAATTTAGTTAATTGTAGTTAGTTTTAAAACATAATTTTCAATAAATCGTTAAAAAAAATTAAAATGTTTTGGCCTATTTCTTGAAATCTTTTCAGTGTATTCAAATATGAACTTTAGCAGCTGATCCTGAGTTACCCTGTTGACCTACAAAGACATGCTTTAGCTCATTTTAAAGCTACATCAATTCTCTTTAATCGTCCCTTTGAAATTTTTGAAATATCTCTTTCCGTTCAAAAGTTATGATTTTTTGCAACGCTAAATCGGCGATACGAGCCACTGTGCGCCCACGTTATCCCTTAATTTAGCCAATAGCTTTTTTTATTTATAAACCCTTAAGAGAAATAGCAACAAACAAAAAAAAGACGCTCTCCTTGACAGTTTAAAAGCTTTTTTAATATTGTTGGTGCCGCTTAGAAGCTTTTTGGTTTGGACTTTGAAGTCCTCAAGTCCTGGAGTTGTCCCGCAACTCAAGTGGTTGCCTGGGCTTTTGTTTAGTTATTTGAGCCATTTGAATAGATGATTTGGTTTTTATCCTACCAAACAGATTGGCCAAGATAAACGAAACAAAAAAAAAAATGGATATTTTGGCTGACAGCTGGAGACATTACCTGGCTGGGGAAACAAATTCCAAGGACAACAATTGGCAAGTCAATTGCTTAGCAAATGCCTAACCAATTGTTGGTTCAATCTATTTTTTGGAAAATAGTTTTTTTATGACCTGTCACCTGAGCATTGTAGATTTGACACATTGGTTTTAATGAATACAGTTGGGCCTCTAGGGTGACAAATTTCTGTACCAAAGTATACTGAGTTTTGTGCAAATGCATGTAATAGTCAGAAGAAAGCTTCAGCGTTGACCCTATAAAGTAACCAGGTAAGTCATCTTTATGTCGGTGCGTAACATTGCGAAACGTATATTTCTTGGTAATTTACGTAGCCTAATTTTCCTCTTATGTTTAATATGATATTTACATGAAGCTTTTCTAAATATCAATTCAACAAGACCTCTAAAAGTATGCTTATATTAAGAATAACTACTAAGCGATCAGGATCAAGTCTCTCTGCTGAATGCGCCCGTTGTGTTCAGCTTGCTTCTGATCAATGATATATTTTTTGATAATTTACTCTGTGTTTAATATGATATTTACATGAAGCTTTTCCAAATGTCAATTTAATAAGACGACCTCTAAAAGTATGTTAAATAATAAGAACAGTTTTATAAAGCTGTTCTGTGATCAAGTGCTCTGCTGAGTGCGCCCATTTTTTGACCGATTAAGTTTTTACTTTATTTTTATTTATTATATTTTAATCTTAGCATTATTCGTCAAATTGACATTGTTACAATTAATTATATAAAAGGAATAAAAAGGAATTCCTAAATATTAAGTACAACTTCAATAAAAAGAAAACATGTAAAGGAAAAGGATCCTCTCTGATTCGTATGGGAAATTTAGTCGTAAAAGTACAGCTACGCCCCAACTCGCAGCCAAAGTGTTCAGAGAGATTTCCTTTAATAGTAGCAAAAGTATGCTATGGAGCAGTAAGAGTTTGGATAATTAATTACTAAGCTATTTAGCGCTGCGGTAAGATCAATTATGTGCTACGGAGTTGGAGTGTGGGGCCCTTGGTTCCCCCACCCCAAGTTTGGCACGCGCCAAAAGTGTGTGGGAGCGAGAAGGAGGATCGGCAGAATAGAATTCTGGGCAGAGGAGGGCTCTTGAAAAGGTGCCAAGCCACCGGAGAGGAGTTGACTTTGGAGATTAATTATGATCGGACGTTCCTCGGAATTCGAAAATATTCGCAAAGTTAGTGCTACGCCTCCGCCGTAGATAACAAAACCCGTGTGCCCAGGATCGCCGAGATTTGCTAACACCTTAAAGAGCACAAAGAAACCCAGGAAATCAAAAAGCCGAGAAAGTCTCCAGCGGGTAAGCCAGGCTTGGCCTTAGCCAATAGAGAAAACAGTAGGGATCGAAGAACTGGTGCGGTTAGGGCAGTTTCCAATCATTTATGTGACCCCCCTTGTCCTAAAACATGTTGTAACGAGAGTGCGAAAAGATATTTAATTAAAAAAGAAATTTAAAAAAATTAACAAAGAAAACTACGAGAGTGTGTTAGGAAGGGTACAAAGTTTTTTTGTTTCAGACTCAACTGACCAAAGTGGGTGAATTCCTCACACTGCCGATGGTTGCCGCAGGTGTGGCGTTTTGATCACCCTGGTCAGGGCGAGGGCAAGGCGTCACTTTGCGCTGGGCTGCCGGCAACGTGGCGCGTTGCGCACAGTGGGTCACATAGGTATTTTTCCACGCGGTTTTTTTTGTATTGCCATGGTATGTTTGTGTCCTTAGGGAAACCCAACTGACTCTAGCCGATTAGTCTATTGTGCTCTTGCTGGGTCGCCGGAGGCACGGTGGCGTGATCGGCTCTGGTCAGGGTCAGTGGACAAGGCGTCATTTTGCGCTGGGTCGGGCAATTTGACGCAGTGTGCACGCGGGGTACCCTAAGCGTCAGGTTTTAACCTTGGGATAGGCAGTGAGGGTCGAATTTGGCTCACTTGTGCTGGGTTGCCGACAAGTGGCCGAATTCGAACCTCCGTCGTCCATAGGAGGCGCATTTTTTCGAATCGCTACGTTGAGCTGGGTTGCCGTCAAACGTAGTGGACTTCAAAGAGAAACGCCTAGACGGTAATATTTGCATATAACCAAGAATTTTTCCCCATATCCCAGGTCCCGGCACTTTATAAATTTTTTTGTGAGTGACCTTGGACAGGACTGAGTCGTACCTCAGCTGAAAAACTTCCTTACAGATGGCGCCCAAGCAGGGACTCTTGATATAGTTTTTTTTTGTTTTTTTTGAACAAAAGGGGATAGTAACATCTTCCATGGCTTAAAGACCCATTGGAAAATTCTGGTTTAAATGCAAATTTGTACGTAAATTTCAAGCGTTTCATATTATTTTGGGGAAAATCAAACTAAATCATCTCAAAAAAACAACACGTGTCAGAGTATCGTTTGCACCCACAGAAAAAAAATTTGGTATAGTGTTTGCCTAGCAGCATTGTCCAAGAAAATCATTTGCTCACAAGGGTAGCTAAGAAAAAAAAATTTTCGCATAAGAATACCTCGTGTCCAGTCCGTTATGCAAAAGTTCGACGTGGGATGAGTCAGAAATTCGAATTCCAGTACAGTCAACGCAAGAAACTATTCCGAAAGCAACGACGTGGAATAATAAAATTGAAAAAATTTTATTTGGCACAGTCTACACCCCAAGATCGTAGAAAATTCAAGCGGCGCTACGCCGAATATCTTATGCGTTTTTTCTAAAAATTTTCAAACCATATCAAGTCGTACAAAGTTCTAGTAACCCATCGTATCCTTTCGTGGTCCTTGCTACTTGAAGGTATCCTCTCAGATCTAATCCTAATACGGCCAGCGGTTAAGTTCTCGTTTGTGATAGCCGTATCCTTGATCGAATAAAAATGTGTGTACGCTGGATATCCTTTCGTCGCAAAAAGCGAGTTGGAAGGCATAGCCAAGTTGCTTCAGCTCGACCCGACCGGCACCGTAGACGAATTGCGCAGCCGGATTTCAACATGTATCACTAATGGGAAATATTCCGGGGACATAAAGACCCGATTGGAGGAACTAGAGGCCACATTTGGAGAAGCACCAACTCCAGAGGCAGATAGAAAATCCCGATCCAGCTCTCCGGTAGTGTTCATCGAGGAGAAACCAGGTCCTTCGACTGGTACCATCTGAAGGCACCCCTTGGGGTAGCCCAAAAGGAGTCTCACTCCTAGGACCTTCGCCTATGGAGGGCGAAACAAGTATTACCAGTCCCCAGACGAGTACCCCAGGACGAAATTTCATATGCAGCCTTGGCTGAAAAAACTTCGCAATTGGGGAGTGCTGTTCGATGGGAATTCTGATCCTTGAATTTCATCGAGCGCATGGAAGAACGGGCAGCTGCCTACCGAGTGGACACGAGTCCAAATGCCCCGGGCCATCGTGGGATTGCTATCAAGATGCAGAACACTCTCTGGCCGGATTTTAAGAAGCAGTTTTTGGATTTTTTCTTACCACCGAGATATTTCCAACGTCTGGAAGATGCCATCAGGGTTCGTCGACAGTTTCCCGGGGAGAATTTTAAAAAATATCTGGTGGAACTTAGACTGATGATGCAGAGAGCACGCTATAGCC
>JAEIFT010000958.1:0-30124 GCA_018904225.1 Lordiphosa mommai
CTGCTCAAAGCAGGGCAGAGACAGAGAAAGTAGTATACTGTTTCTTCCTCTTCTTCGTATCTTACAGCTTTTAATATGACGCCAAGACAGTGACTTGTCAGGTATACCCTACCAGAAAAATATGTGTTCCCTTCTGTAAGGTAAAAGTGTGTTGGTACGTTGGTACGCTACCGCACAGGAGCAACGATTTTTGGTAACGAGACGCAGTGTTTAGGCTTTTGTGTTAAGCTTAAAAGTCACGATAGGAATCCCTATCACGCTCTTCTCTGAAAGGAGCTCGATGGAGGTACCTAGTCTGGCCAGTTTGTCCGCACACTCGTTTCCATCTATGTTCCGGTGTCCAGGCACCCATATCAGGTGAATACTAAAGTGTCGAGCGATCTCGTTTAGGAATAGACGACATTCAGTGAGCGTTTTGGCATTGTTGGAATATGAGTCAAGTGCCTTAAGAGCGGCTACTTAGACAGTCGAGTATATTAAAACGTTTCCTTCTTTGCTCGTGAGTGTGTTAAGGTAGGTGGCGGTTGGCCATTTGCTTGGTACAGTGATAAGAAAGGCGGAACGATAAGTTTAACACGAAGTCGGGGGAGAGGTAACGCCCCCTCCTACTTTATCCTCCAACTTCGAACCATCAGTGAAGCTCTAGCTCTTATAGTCTCTGAGTGTTGGAAAACAGTTTTGGTAAACAGTGTTGAATGAGAATTTTGGAAAAAGTGTTGGAAAACAGTGTTGAAAAACTATGTCGAAAAATAATGTTGGGAAACAGTGTTGGAAAACAATGTTGAAAAGCAGTGTTGAACACAATGTTGGGAGACAATGTTTAAAAACAGTGTTGGAAAATCATGATAAAAAGTGTTGAAAAACAGTGTTGGGAAACAGAGTTGCAAAACAATGTTGATAAACAAATGTTGGAAAACAGTGTTGGAAAACAGTGTTGGAAAACATTAAAACATGTTGGAAAACAGTGTTGGAAAACAGTGTTGGAAAACAGTGTTGGAAAACAGTGTTGGAAAACAGTGTTGGAAAACAGTGTTGGAAAACAGTGTTGGAAAACAGTGTTGGAAAACAGTGCTGGAAAACAGTGTTGGAAAACAGTGTTGGAAAACAGTGTTAGAAAACAGTGTTGGAAAACGCCCCAAGCTAGCTAGTTTAAGTTTAATTGAAATGCCACAGTTAACTAGGCGACTGCTTGGAGTGTATGCTGTGTCCGTGTGAGCGTTATGCGTTACGCGTTATTTTGAAATTCATATTTTTCCTTAACAAAAAATCTTCCGAACCGAAATTAAAGATTTTTTGATAAAAATTTTATTTTTAATGGTAGCATCTTTAGAATTGTAAATCGTGAAAATGATATGATTTTGATTTGATTAAAATCGGAAAAATATATCGTGTAGCTTGATAGTTGTATGATTACAACAATCTTTTACTGAAAGAGTCGCCATCTGTTGGGTCAATTTTTGTAAGAAAATCAGAAAAATCATTGCTTATATCAAAAAAAGGGATATTACCTTTCCTGTATTTTTCAAATGAATCTTTAAAAAAGTGACTCTTGGGAATGTGCCCAAAATACAAATTTCTAAAGGAGCTTTCAAAAGAATTTGTTGATTTTCTTACTAATTTTCACCTTAACCAACTGTAGCTTAAGTTTTATTAATTTTCGCCTGCCTTCTTTTTCCTTGGCCAAACCTCCCACTGTAGCCGTGTCCTTCCGTTCAGTTGTAAGTTTTGCCTGCTCCTTTGATAATATTGCAAATAATTTTCATTTTTTTATGTTGATTATTTTTCTGTGCCTGCGCCTCTCCAACCCTCCCACTCTCCCCCCCCTGGCTTACGATGCCGCCTTTACAACATTTTTATTAACTTCGTTTTCATTTGTTGGCTCGCCTTTCACGAGCTCATCATATTTTAATGTGGGTGGGATTCGCGTGGCTTTTTCTATGTTTCAAATTATTCTCAAGAGATTTGCAGTTCGTGATTTTATTGTTGTTGTTGTTGTTGTTGTTCGTTGTGGGGTTGGTCGTACAAGATGCAACTTTATATTTCTTAAATTGTTGGGTTTTTGGTGTCATTCATTACCGCTCTTAAGTCTCGACTTAAGCCGTTTTTAATTTCTACCGCGCACATAATTGAATTAGCCAGCAGGACAATGCCAGGCAGGCAGGCAGGCAGGCTGGCGGGGTGTTATCCTTGATAATTAATTTAGACGCCATTGTCCAGTGCACTTCAAATCCTTTGCCATTTCATATCACGTGCCACATGCTGCTGCTGCTTTGTTTTTTTCCCCCCCCCACACACACACACACAGACAAAGTTGTCCAGAAAGGACAAGTCGAAGCCCCGTTTTTATGGGGAAAAAATGAAGCGGCAGTTTGACAACGCACGTCCTGCATCCAAGAGGTCATGCGGCTTGCATATGGAACTACAATAGAATACACAGACAGGTACAAGATGCACACGTAGCACGCGTTGGGGAAGCGTCAACGAAAAATGGAATCACCTTTTCTTTTTTCTTTTTTTTTTTTGGGTCCATGAAATCGAGTTTACCGCTTACTACTACAGTGTAACTATAGCTGCCTGGGAGCATTCAAGTAACCAGCGACGGACCATAATTAAATGTCAAAAATGATGCTACGTGCAAAGCAAACGAAATCAGCTAAGAAACTATGTGAGAGGGCACGAAATGTACAAAAAATATAAATGCCAAAAGCCATACACATATGAATCGTCATATGTAAAATAAGACAAACGAAAAGAAATGAATACAAGTTGAAGCGATTTTGATTGGGAATTTGCTTGAATAAAACTAAAGCTTACAAATGGAGAATCGATATAGCTTCAAAATATTTTTATAAATGTTCTTACATAATTAAGTCGGGTTTGTAGGCAGGGTTCGTAAAATCCACAACAATTATTTTCACGCCATGATAAATAACATTAATGTAAAGAATAACTATTTTCAGACGTGAAAAAAAAATTTTACATATGAAAAAATTATTTTTATCATGTAAAAAAAAATTTTACATATGAAAAAATATTTTTATCATGTAAAAAAATTTAAATAAAAAAATTATTTTTATCATGTAAAAAAATTTTACATATGAAAAAAATTATTTTTATCATGTAAAAAAAATTTTACATATGAAAAAAATTATTTTTATCATGTAAAAAAATTTTTTTACATATGAAAAAATTATTTTTATCATGTAAAAAAAAATTTTACATATGAAACAAATTATTTTTATCATGTAAAAAAAAATTTTACATATGAAAAAAATTATTTTTATCATGTAAAAAAAATTTTACATATGAAAAAAATTATTTTTATCATGTAAAAAAAATTTTACATGTGAAAAAAATTATTTTTATCATGTAAAAAAAAATTTTACATATGAAACAAATTATTTTTATCATGTAACTAACACAAGCATTTTTGACACGAATGATATTTACAGGCATGTTAATCATTTGGGCAGCCTTCTATACACCTGTAAGGTACAGTCGTGTCAAAAATGCTCGTTTTAATTACATGATGAAAATAATTCTCATGTCTGATAATAATAATTTTTACAGCTTGTATATTTTACTCTGTGCTAATATCTTGCGTGTAAAGAAAAATGTGTGTTATTTTACTAACCCTGTTTGAAGGTTCCATTCATTAGTTACAGAATTATATGGTCGAGCATCGGATGCATCAAAAACCTTTAGCACCTCCAATAAGGTGTTTATCTATTAGAGTTGGGTTGTTCCGTAGTGAACAAAAAGGAGTAGTTCACTAAAGGGAACAAGTGAACATGTTCCTCTACAATTGTTCCTTTTTGTTCCGTGTTCTAGTTCCGTGTCTCTTGTTAGGAGACTCTTGTTCCGTGACTCTTGTTCCTTGACTCTCGTTCCGAGACTTTTGTTACGGGACTCTTGTTCCGAGAGTTTTGTTCCGAGACTCTTCTTCCATGACTCTTGTTCCATGACTCTTGTTCCGTGACTCTTGTTCAGAGACACTAGTTCCGTGACTCTTGTGTGCGAGACTCTGGTTTTGAGACTCCTGTTCAAAGACTCATGTTCCATGACTCTTGTTCCATGACTTTTGTTCCGTGACTCTTCCTCCAGACTCTGACTCTTGTTCCGTGACATTTGTTCCGAAACTCTTGTTCCATGACAATTGTTTCGAGACTCTTGTTCCATGACTCTTGTTCCGAGTCTCTTGTACCATGACGCTTGTTTCGTGGCGCTTGTTCCATGACTCTTGTTCCGAAACTCTTGTTCCGAGACTCTTGTTCCATGAACTCTTGTTCCGTGACTCTTGTTCCGTTACTCTTATTTGGTACGGAACAACATACCAACTGAGACTACAAGTAAGACCATGAACAAGGAGCATTGAACAATAAACGGAGAGAAGACTCACTTAACCAAATTCAATTGAACTCATGTTCCGTAAAAGAACTCTTGTTCCAAGACTCTTGTTGCATGAGCGTCTTAGTACTGGGCATAGACAATCTTGTTCCGAGATATTTCTTCCGAGACTCTTGTTCACATAACTCCGACGAGTTAAACGACATATCTCCGACAAACGAACATTTTTCCGATCGGAGCTTGGGTTTCCGCAGAAAAGTCCTTACCAACCGAAAATGACACAGTTGTTTCTTGGTGATCTAGAAAGTAAATCAATGTTAATTAAACTCTTGTTCCACACAACAATTACCATGACTCTTGTTTCTTATTCTTGTTCCGAGACAAATTCCACTTTCGCAAAACTTTGCTCCAAAAATTCTTTTGTTCCATTAAAAACTCTTGTTCCACTACAAACTCTTGTTCCAGTGACTCTAGTATTCAGTGAACTCAGATAAAAATAAATATTTTATATTTGTAATCGGAAACAACTTAATACCAACTGAACAATAGAAAAAGTGAATAACAGCAACAGAAGAAAGGAGCAACGGAACAACGGAGCGGAGTGAGAAGACTCACTTAAACAATAAGGATCAAGTGAACATGTTCCGTAAAAGGAACAACCTTTACCCAACACTATTATCTATTAAAATCATGGTATCCGAGGCGTCTAATAGCCCAACGAAAGTACATGTAAGGCAATTTTTAAAACTAGATGAGCCATTACCGAATTGTTTTTTTTTAAACTCTGAATAGCGATTGAGAAATTAGGGCCCTATTCTTAATGTTAGATAAATGTGCAGAAATTCGACAAAATAATGTGCGGAACACTCACACAATTTCAATTTTTTAAAGTTAAGAGTAAGAATATCCAAATCTTTGTCTAAAAATGTCCAAATATATGAATCTTTCTTGCATGCGCCGCTATTTTTGTCGAAAAATGTAAAAATGAGTTACAAGGAAGTATATTATTACATCAAGAACGATTTAGAATGGGATTATTTCCAGCTGCGATTATTTTCGAAGACTCTGAAAATGTAAAAATATTCGAATTGCCCTCTTGCACTTACCCTCTTCGTCGAAAACTATGAAAATATCTAAATACTCCTTCGTTTTATCAGATCTGGAAGATCTTAATCTTCTAAAAATGTCTAAAAATATAAAAATATCCTCATCTTTGTCTTTAAATGTTTAAAAAGAAAAGAATAATAAAGTAAGAGAAGGTGATTTATGTTAAAATGATCTTCGAAAGGCTAAGTGGGTAATATCATAGGGTTGGACTGACATAGAACCAACGATTGCTTTGAAGAATGTCAGATTGAATGCTTACTTAACTCCAGAAGTATCAGGAATAAGTAATGTAACCACACTATCAATTGGGGAAGCTAATTTGAAATACAAAGCATTGGACGCATTCAGCAGAGACACTTGATCACTGATCAGTTTCATAAGACTAGTCTTATTATTAAGCATACTTTTAGGGGATCCTATTAAATTGAAAATTGGAAAATCCCCTTGTAAATATCATATTAAACACAAGAGGAAAAGTAGACTACGTAAATTTTCAAGAAATATATCATTGATCAGGTAGCAAGATCTTCTGCTGAATACGGCCATTATCTCATTATTTATAAACTGCAATATTCCGCAGAACAGCTTGATTCTTGGTCTCACATAATAGAGATCTAGTTGAAACGTTGCATACTTTTTGATATTCTATATAAACAAATTTTTGGTCCCTTTAAATTTATTGTTCTTTTTTTATGTCCAAAATTGAATTTCTGTTTCCCCCTTCTACTCTCTCTCTCTCTCTAAAAGCAATTTGCGTAAACTTTTTTACCAACTTTCCTTGATATCAATTTATAATTTTCTATTATCAACAATACCCATTTGTAATGACTTAATTTAGTGCAAGAAACTTTTGTAAAAAGGAAAAAAACTCTTAAAAAATTGCGCTAAAAGTAATTTAACATTCGCCAAACATTTTTGAAACTCTCTCGAAAAGGTAGCAGGGAACTATTTAAAGTTTTCTCCACTTTTGCCCCCCTCCTTCTCAATATGTATTGTACTTTTTATTGCCATTCTCTATTATTTGTTACTGCGCTGCTGCTTCGTTGTTGCATATGCGCTTGCATATTATGCCCCTAAGGCATAGGAAATACCAGACAACAACTACAACAAACGAGCGCTGGTTATGAAAAAGTACTTAACGTGCACAAAACTTATGTGCCAAGAGACGTTTTTTTTTTCTTGCTTGTAAAAGTTACAACGACATGCCAATTTTTCAAAAGAGGGCTAGGCCAAAGAAGTGGGTATTCATGGCTCTTGGCAAAAAAGCTTATAAAATATTGCCATTAAGGGGGGAGAAAAGAACTGGCAACAAAGTTTTACTAACGCATTTTCAGAAAAGATTTTCAATTGATTGATTTAAATATGGTTTTATACACCACTCAGAATTCGTTCTACTCGTTTTACCGAGCGATCATCGAAGCGCTGCGCCCCACAAGTGGGGCACTGCACAAAACCTCACGCTGCCGAATAGAACGATTCAACTCATCAACGCGGGTGTATAAAGCTTTCAGTTAGTGTGAAAGTAAGTGAAGACTGACTACAGAAATGATCCTGTGAAGTATAGTCTTAATTTAACACACCCCAACGAGAGTCTCTCCATAAGCAAAGTGCCAAAAGCGTTTGGGAATTGTAAGGCCAACAAAGTATCAAAAACAAATGAATGACTGGCAAGCAAACACAAACAAATTGGGGTGGGAAATCATACTTTGACTACCTGATCGTCATGCTGTGTATTTTAAGAATTTTAAGAAAATAAAAAAAAAAATAATTGCCACTTGGCAGCGGTGGGATTCGAACCCACGCCTCCGAGGAGACTGGTGCCTTAAACCAGCGCCTTAGACCGCTCGGCCACGCTACCATGCCTGGCGACCGTGCCAAATGACTTTGAAGAGACAACGCCAAATGCGTCGCTCTGTTCAACTATTTTTGATATGACAACCCAACAACACCTTGCCTTTATTTCACTCCCTTCTCGTTATGCTGCTGCTGCTCAATGACGCATATAAATGCGCTCATTTGGTATGAAAAACAAAAAATGTCAATCAAGCGAAATCAATTTCTGCATTTAAAATGTTTATTATTTTCTTTCTGCATTTCTGCTTAGGACAGCTTTTGCTGTTTAGAAATGCGTTTAAAATTCAAATGGAAATTCGAATTTATGCGTGACAGCAAGGAAAACAAAACGCCGCTTCCTTTACATACGTTAACAGTGTGTACAGAAAGTGTTGTAACAAGGCAAAAATTCGAATTGTTATCTGAACTTTTGTTTTAATCAAGGCTGCAAACCTTGCAAAAACTTCGAATTTTAGAATAACAACAACCACCACTTTATATTAATCTTCCAAAAAGAACCTAATCAAAAAAAAAAAAAAAAAAAAAAAATTACTTTAGATGACTGACTCTTCGACGTCGATAAAAAGAAAAAAAAACGTCAATGAGGCAAAAGCTTAACTTTTCAAAGTATTTCATCTGTTAAATTTATAGAAATTGCACATTGATGACACTACAAAATGGTTTTCATTTTGACCTAAAAAAAATTATACACTTCTTAAATGCCGGACATGTCGTTCGACATTTTCTCATTTATCATAAAAAAATAAAGGAAAGAAATATAAAAAGGCGTTATTTTTTATGCCAACAAATTGATAATTTCAATACGGTATTCATTTGCTATAATAAAAAAAGAAAAAGAAATTTAAATTTCGAACGTCTGTAACATTTTCTTCACACGATGCGCTCTCTAAATTTGTTTTCGCCTGTTTTTCTCATTTCTTAAAAATAAAAACTTTAACAAAAAAAATCATCATGAAGAAAAATTTTAAGTTCACACTTGACGATGTGCCAAACTTATAAGATCACAAATATCTCACTTTAGCATGATCCTTTAATTTGAATTGTTTAAAATCACTATTTAACCAAAATATGCTATTACATTACGCAAAAAACAAATTTAATTCGACGGACCTCGAAAATTATGCAATCAAAAAATACGTATTTACCACTAGTCTCTTTTTTTTTTCTTTTACTGAAATTTCAGAATGCAAAAATATAAAAAAGACATTAAAGAACAATTATCAAAACAAAAGTGCAGGCGACTAAATCAATAATGAGAAAACCAACGAAGACTCGGTTTTAAATAAACCATCACCTTATATTTTACTGTTTCCGAAAATATCTGCAATTTAAAAAAATAAAAAATTAGTGAGCCAGATGCTGATAACGAGAAAAAATAGTATGTTGGGGGGCAATATGGTTTTACCGGTATTTCAGTCCTAAATCCGATAAAAAAAATTAGAAAATCGCAAATCGGGATTTTTTTTTAAAACCGAAAAAAAAAAGAAGGTTTTTTGGGTGCTGATTACCACAAAAAAAGGTCAAAGTTGGCGCAAATGGATTTTTCCCGGTTAAAACAAAAAAAAACCGTTAAAAATATGTTTATTTGAACTTATCTAAGAAGATATTTACTTTATGAAGAAATATTTCAGACAAAAATGGAAACACATGTTTTATGTTTAGTGACATTTCATCAAAAAACGTATAGCTTTTGAGAAAAACACAAAAAACATTTTCCAACACAAAATTTCAAAAATTCTTCCGTCAGAAAATCGAAAAAATACACAAATTTAGAAGGCAAGCCAAAGGTAAGCGGAGAGACAAGCGACAATTTTAACCCAAACTTCTTAGGAGAATGTACCTTTGTCAACACACTTGCTAGACACACTGTATGCAACCGCAGCAACAATTTTGCAGCCATAAACTGAAGCCGGCGCGACGTCAGCTCTGCGGAAATATCCGCAATGAAATTAGAAAATTGCTATAAAAATCTTTGCACGGGGCGAAGGCGACAACACAGACAGGCAAAACAACAGACCAAGTCTGCGGTTACCAAAAAGGGTTTAGATTAGAAGAGCACACACACACACACACACACAGAACATTTGCGGTTTCATTAAAATGCCAACGAAAAGCAAGCAAAATATTTACCACACACAAACACGTGAATTTATACAAAATTTTTAAAGGAAATAATTGTAAAATTGTTACAAATGCAAAAAATGCACAAAAATCACGTACCAACTCGGACAGCCGGCCAAAAGCAGGTGAAAACGTTAATGGAGTTAATTGTGGGACATTATTGTGGGAATTTATGCGGTGTGAGCAGAGAGAGAGAGAGAGAGAGAGAAATTCATGTCCGTAACAAATTAAATTTCAAACAATTGACAAGAATGTTTGAACAAAAGGCGCATGCCAATGAATGAGTTGACAAAATAGTTTGGCGAATGAAGCCTTTTTGCTTAATTGCTGGCCAAAACAAAAGGGCCAAACAAGGCATAGAAATTTTTCAAATGTTCTTGTCAGCCATTGCCACAGGCTAAAAAAAAAGGGCGTTGTCTTTTCTAAGGCATTTGGCACGGTCGCCAGGCATGGTAGCGTGGCCGAGCGGTCTAAGGCGCTGGTTTAAGGCACCAGTCTCCTCGGAGGCGTGGGTTCGAATCCCACCGCTGCCAAGTGGCAATATTTTTTTTTTTTTTATTATTAATTCTTAAAATACACAGCATGACGATCAGGCAGTCAAAGTATGATTTCCCACCCCCGAGTTGTTTGTGTTTGCTTGCCAGTCATTCATTTGTTTTTGCTACTTTGTTGGCCTTACAATTCCCAAACGCTTTTGGCACTTTGCTTATGGAGAGACTCTCGTTGGGGTGTGTTAAATTAAGACTATACTTCACAGGATCATTTCTGTAGTCAGTCTTCACTTACTTTCACACTAACTGAAAGCTTTATACACCCGCGTTGATGAGTTGAATCGTTCTATTCGGCAGCGTGAGGTTTTGTGCAGTGCCCCACTTGTGGGGCGCAGCGCTTCGATGATCGCTCGGTAAAACGAGTAGAACGAATTCTGAGTGGTGTATAAAAAACCATATTTTTTTAATGAATCAATTTGAAAGAAAAGTTGTGCCCCTTCTAATTGTTGTATTTTGTTGTAGAGAGCAATTAAAACTGTTTTTGAGTGGAAGGCAGCGTGTCGCCAAGTTTGAAGTGTTTTGGGGGGGTTGACACTAGATTTAACATTTTTGTTTCAAGTGCAATTCGTGCTCAAGACTTGTTAAAAGTAGAAAAAATTTTAATGAATCTTCTTCCTTCTGGTGCTAATTGGGTAAGCGCTTATCTAATTATTTGACCTTTCTTCTCTAGGGGGTTAGGGGTAGGCTTTGACCTGACACGTACTCGAAATTTATTTAAGCAATGCAAAGCAAATATACACACATTTGAAATGCGGTTGCCAACAGAAAAAAAATAAAATATATATGTATATATATTGACATCATCATTATCATGAATGTTGTCGAGGGGGCGGCCAATCGATGCTGATGCTGTAATTGATGTCTTTGCGACATGCTTTCCCAAAGTGTTTACGTTACGAGAATTACACCCAAAGAGTGTAGTACCATGTGTAGATTGTGTGTGTGTGTTGGTGTGGGTTGACAGGCTGCCAGTTTACGTGCACTTAATGAAATGTGCCCCAAAATGGAAGCACGTTTCCAGCATCTATTTAATGAGCACAGGAGGCTAAGAGCTGAGAGAAATGTTTTCGTGTATAGCTCATGAAATTTTTAAATGTCTGTAGGAAAATTCAATTTAATTTATACAAATTTCATACGCATTATTCAATGGCACTCACTCGTAACGCCCACTAAGCAGCTCAAAGTTAACGCTTCCCGGAAAAAAAAAAAAAAAAACTCCTGGTGTGTGTGTGTGGCTTAGAGCAAACCACAGTGTGTGTGCGAAACAAAATGCGATTAAATGTGCCACAAATGGTGTCTTGTTTGCACATGTGTCTCTCACCTTGCACCTTTTCCTCCTCCGTTGGAAGTCAGTAAAAGGAGCTTGTCCAAAAGGTGCAAAAATGCGTTAAACATAACATGCTAATTCCTGGCGCCTGCAGCTTCAATCTTTCACCTGCCCCGACCCACCCAAAGTTTTAGCTCTGCTGCTGCCCCCTGGGGGACGTCTAGTTTCTATACGAGCGTTTTGTGAGCCATTTAATGTTAAAGTTTTCGCTCTCTCTCTCTTTTATTTTCAGTTCAGAAAACTTTTGTGGTTACAAACAAAAGTCAGAGGTGCCCTTTTGGGTACAAAAACGTTGCATTTCTTGCAATCTACAAGAGGTAATGTACATTTGCTCTACAAAGTAATACTTTCTTGCTTAAAATTTAATCAACTTACACGATATCGTCGACATTTTCGGCATAACAATCGAAACAATTTTGCTTAAAAGCGTTTTAAAGAGTAGGTACAGATAATACCATTAAAAACAAGTAAAAAAGTCGGTCAAGCCCGACTGTAATATACTCTGTACCTGTTTGTATGTAACTGATAACTGAGAGCGGCGCAGTCCCATTAGATCCTGCCGTCAAGCAAGGTCCAATTGGGAGCCCTCTCGCTCTCTTTTTCTCATAAGTTCTACCAATCGCTGCGGTGTTGTTGTTGTCGTTGGTTTTTATTTTCTTTTACGTATAGCTCTAATATCGTTCATCTGATCGAAAAACGATGTATGGCGGGTCGATTCATAATAAGTAGTAGAATATATGTCTAGAATGTTCGAACTATCTATCCTGAAAATTGTGGGAGTTATTTCGTTTTTTTTTAATTTGCGGGGGAGGCTGGGGGCGTGGCAAAAAATAAAAATAAACTTGATCTGCCTGCAAGTATAAGAATTATATGTTCCATACACTTCAAACCTCTAGCTCTTACCATCTCTGAGATCTCTTCGTTCATACGGACAGACGGACAGACAGACGGACATGGCTATATCGACTCGGCTGTTGATGCTGATCAAGAATATATATACTTTATAGGGTCGGAGATGCTTCCTTTGGTACAGAGTATAAAAATACTAAAAATCTAAGAAAAGACTCTCTAAAAAAAAGAACTAATTCCTTTGGTTCCCCACGATCGCAAAAGCTCAAAAGCTTTTCACCCACTCGAAGCGTAAGCTTTTGTATGAATAAAAATCTAAGAAAAGACCCTCTAAAAAAAGAACTGATTCATTTGGTTCCCCACGATCGCACAGCCCTGATTTGCTCCAAAGCTTTTCACCCACCCAAAGAGTAAGCTTTTGTATGAGTAGTGCTTACGCTCTCTCCTACACACACACGTGCTTAAACTAACAAAAATGTGATCAGCGCAGTCGTCAACATGGAGAGCCCCAAGAAGAAGGGTCTAAAAACATTTAACCATAGACCGGCTATTCGAATTGGAGCCGTGGTCTTGGTTGTCCATGCCATTTGCTGGTTAGGCTGGAGTCTCACTCAACCCAAAGCAGATACCAAAAATAATTTACTAAATGCTCAACACGAACGTCTACGTGCGGCAATCGAACAAAAATAATGGAAAGTACATGCATACAAATGTAAATATGGCTGTGACGTAATAACCTACAGATAAGACGGAGTATATATTTAAAAGTTGATGTAAAAATTAATAAAGAAATGTTGCTTGCAAAAAGCTTTCATTGTGCATTTATGCATTAAAAAATAAAAAATAAATACAAATCATTTAAGAGAGTGAGGCAATGGGCAGTGAATTTGGTTTTTCCCTTATCTACTATTTAGAAGAAGCCGGCTTTTATGACTCATCTAGAGATGATAACGTTACAAAATATGTTCTCAGAATTGTTTAGTTAATTTTTTTTATTTAGAAAAATAAAAAAAAAAATTTAATGTGTGAAAAATATTTTGTATTATGTACGTAGAACCGTATATTGAACGCCAAGTGTGATGTTAATAAAATTTTTATTTATTTTTTTATTAGTGAAAAATATTTTTAATTTTTACACTAAAATTTGTAATAAAAATATTTCTGTACTTGAACGACCGACATTATTCACGCACAAACTTTTCCAAAGGAACTTTATACCGGAACCTTAAAAAGTTCATTATTTACTGCAGAAACCGTTCTTGGAAACAAAATTTTCCAAACGATTTTACGACCAAAACGAAAAATTGTACACGGAACAGTTTTGGTTATAATTTTTTTTTCAGTGATGTTCTCCTGATTAGTATCACCGCAAGGCTTTTGGATCATACCGGTAAATAAAACCAAGGACCATTACGGAACCAATAAATTAATAAACTTAACACGACCTTTTATCGAAACATTTGTTTTGTGTACGTACCGGAACCAAAATTAAAACGATTCGGTTTGATTCCCTGCTGAATATGATTTTAGAAGGTAAAAACACTTAAAACACTAGTAAAAATCATTTTTTACCGTTCTTAACGAATTTAAGAAAATTTATGAATCATTTCGGATATAAAGCCAACAAAATAATGGCACCATTTTTCAAATTAGAAAAAATAATTAAAACATTTCTAAAGAAACCTGTTTTATTATTATTTTATTTAATTATGTTGCCTTTCTTGGCAATAACGGTCTTGGGATCTATTTAACCAAATTCTGACTCTGTTTTAAAGAAATCTTGCCACAGGTATCCTGAATGACTTCTCATAGTGATCCGGTGCTGGTTGGCTTAACAAACGATGGGATAGAGATCTAGTGAGCAGACTCCGGCCCCTCTAAAACTTTCACATAAATTTTTCCGAACCATTTCTTTGCTTTTTTGATGGTGTGCTTGGAGGTCATTACGGCATCTAATATTCTGAGAAGAATACATGATGATCCATTATGATTTTGATCCAATATATTGGACCTTCCCCATAAAAGTACCATCACATACAAATATAACTACTATTAACGTTCCAAGAGGGGAGTATAGGGGAATACATTTTCATTTTTGCAAAAATGGTTCATAATAAGTTTTAAATTGCAAAATTTTTGCGAAAGAAATTTTTTTCATCTAGAATGTATTTAGTAATTGCTTCATTAATGAAGTAATATATGCCTAGTTCGGGCTACAAAAATTCCTAGAGGGCCAAAAATACTATAAAAAGGACGTTCTAAATTCCATAACTTTTTGACAAAGAAAACCAAAAGCAATTACGACTCTGTTTTGATTTTAGATTTTGAGTTCCGATTAACTTTGCTCACTTTTTACGGACCACCATTACAAACGATTCCCGGTATATAAATAGTAACTGCCAT
The DNA here is from genome assembly GCA_018904225.1 of Lordiphosa mommai. Lineage (NCBI taxonomy): Eukaryota > Metazoa > Arthropoda > Insecta > Diptera > Drosophilidae > Lordiphosa > Lordiphosa mommai. Next base: position 14,560 of record JAEIFT010000958.1, read on the forward strand.
TAATAACGAGGAGATTAAGATTGAGAAAAAGCTTACTTTGACTTTTTATACACTTGAAAAGTGTATACAAATTTTGCCCAGAAGTTTGTAACGCATAGAAATATTCATTTCCGACCCCATAAACTATATATATTCTTGATCGTAGACAAATATTTATTTTTTTTCCTTTTTCCCTCCCCCCCTTTTTCTTTTTCTTTTTTCCTTTTTTTTTACGCGAACTAGCTTCAGTTTTAAAGCTATCGAGCTGAAATTTTTATGCACGCAATGTCGGATGACTATATCATATAGCTGCCATAGGAACGATCGGTCTAAGAACTAGTTCTAGTTAGAAAAACTTTTTTGTTTTCAATCGTAGCATCACTAATCTTGGTATATGTTAGTTTTATATGCTTCCACATAATTCTGGAAAAATGTATCAAAATCGGATCACTATAGCATATAGCTGCCATAGGAACGATCGGTCGAAAAATAAGTTCTTGTGAAAAAAACTTTTTTTGTTTTCCATCGTAGCGTCTCCAATCGTAGTATATATTTGTTTTACATGTTTCCATAATTCTGGAAAAAATTTATCAAAATCGGATGACTATAGCATATAGCTGCCATATAAACGGACGGTCAAAAAAACTACTTCTAGTAAGAAAAACTTTTTGGTTTTTATCGTAGCGTCACCAATCTTGGTATATATTAGTTTTATATGCTTTTACAAATTTTAAAAAAATTATCAAAATCGGATGACTATAGCATATAGCTGCCATAGGAACGATCGGTCGGAAAATGTGTTTTACTAAGAAAAGTTTTTTATGGTATCTAATTTTTTATTATCAATGATTTAAAAATTTTAAATATCTGATATCTATATCCTATATATATTTTTCCAGTTAAATCAGTTGGAGTAAAGTTTTTCAAGTGTATTAAAACTTCGGCACAGTCGAAGTTAGCTTTGCCTTCTCGTTTATTAGCTTTCGCCGTTTCGTTCATCTTTTTATTTCTATGATACTATTTAGTATCAAATTTTCCTTAATACTCCAAGAACCAAGTAAATATTTTTCGAAAGTACTTAAATGTTTATTTTTTCGCCATATCTTGAAAATAGGAATTGATAGAAAAATCGTTTTAAACCGAAACGATAAAGGTTATGTCATTGGTAAACTTTCCTTTTAACCGTACAAATGCAATGGGCAAAATCGCGTTACCGATAGCAGATCCGTGATTCGTTTCGGTTTTAATCTCTGGATAGAACAAATTCAATGATGCAGAATAGTTCAGTGCAATTCATATTAATATAGTCGAATAAAAATGGGCGTAAACCAATCAAAAAATTATACTGTATTATCATAGTATTAAGTGAAATTTAGTGGTCATTTTGCACATTTTTGCTCCACAACAATGCACATCAGTTACAATAACTTTGCTTACCCTCTCAAAATAAAAACTGTTTACTTATGTTGATTGAATTTTATGACTATCTCAGATCTCAGTGTGAACCAACTTCAGGTTTCTAAACTTCCATGCCCACCTTTCACGATCTCATCTCTAGGCCAAGCAAACTCTCCAATACCAAACACCCCAAAGCTTCTTTAGATACAAAAGCTTTAACATTTCGACTGAGTTCGGTTCAGTATTGTCGCTATTTCGGACAACAAAAGATGCCACCAGAACGTTTAAATCTGCGGACCCTTCTGCTGGGTTTCCTAATGATGATAATAATGATGAGCGGTCATCTGCAAAGCTGGCAGTGTGAGGCTTTACCCACCAAGCTGGTTCAAAAACTGGAACAACCCGCTCCGGCTCGGAATGACACGGATTTCGTGCTGCAGAGTGTCTTTGAGTTGCCACCAAAGTGTAAAGATGGATTCGAACCCACTGGCCAATTCCAGAGATGTCACAAAAAGGCTTAATACAAATGCATTTGTAACTGGCATTAAAAGTTCTTATATTAAATGATTACACAAAACAGCTGTAAATTAATTTATTGTCTATATACTAAATACTTAAAACTAGGCCGGCCTTCGACAGCGTCCAAAGTACAAGTTCCAGCCTTTTCGGCAATTGGTGGAACTTCTCTGATATCTCGCTGGGCCCGCTGTAACCGCACTTAAAAGCCAGAGGAATATTAGCGTAATGAGTAATTGAAATAGGAACTTCATGTTGATTTCGAATATTTGTACACACTCAACAACGTTTCAATTCAGACTAAAAATGTAGACGACATGCGTAACGCCCTTTATATAGACAAGCAACAAGTGCAATTGTGTGAGTGTGTGTGTGTGTTTGTCAGCTAAACCCCAGACAGATAGACTGAGTAACCTATTTGTAATGCCTTGGGGAAATAATTAAATGGAAATGTCGTATTTTTTTTATTAGTGTATTCCCTTGTTTTTTTTAAGTCAAGTGACGCGCTATTGTTATTGATTTTTTTTGTTGGTTGGTTTATTTATGATGTCAGAGACCGGAAAGCGTTGTATGTACTTTCTTCTATTTACAGTGCTAATCTAATGACGCATATTTTTTATATTCTTTACTGAAGATACAAAGAGTATATTGACTTTGTGCATTTGTATGTAACCGACATAAATATTCTAGATCATCAAAAACAGCCAAGTCGTCTGTCCGAATTTCCCGATCAGATGAACGATAGTAGAGTTGCCACCCTGGAATTTAAAAAATTCCTCATATCTCCCACATTTTTGAATATAGATTGTTCGAACCTTCTAGACATACATTTTAAACATTATAACATATCGATCCTTAATGCATAATTTCCCGATCAGATGAACGATAGTAGAGTTGCAACCCCTGCAATTTGAAAAAAACGCATATCTCCCAAAATTTTCAAGATAGATCGTTTGAACCTTTTGGACATATATTTTAACCGTCATTACTTATCGATTCCACTTGCATCATTTTCCGATCAGATGAACGATAGTAGAGTTACCACCGCAATATGAAAAAACGTCATATCTTCTAGAATTTTTAACTTAGATTGTTCGAACCTTCTAGACATATACTTAAATCATCATTACTTATCGATCCCTAATACATCAGTTTACGATCTGATGTAAAACAGTAGAGTTACCTTTCCCGCAATTTAAAAAAACGCTTATATCTTCCACAATTTTGAATATAGGTAATTAAAACCATCTAGACATATGCTTTAATCATCATTACTTATCGATTTCCCTTACATAATTTTCCAATCAGATGAACGAAAGTAGAGTTGCCACCTCACGGAAATTAAAAAACCGCTCATATCTTCCACAATTTTGAAGATAGAGTGTTCAAACCTTCTAGACATATATTTAAATCATCATTACTTATCGAGTCCCCATACAAAAGTTACCGATCAGATGAACGATTCCAGAGTTGCCACCCGCAATTAAAAAAAAACATGATATCTTCCACAATTTTGAAGATAGATTGTTCGAACCTTCTAAACATATATTCTACTCATCATAACTTATCGATCTACCATACATAATTTTTCGATCGGATGTAAGACAGTAGAGTTACCTTATCCGCATTTTGAAAAAAAAAAACGCTTATATCTTCCACAATTTTGAATATAGGTAATTAAAACCATCTAGACATATGCTTTAATCATCATTACTTATCGATTTCCCATACATAATTTTCCGATCAGATGAACGATAGTAGAGTTGCCACCCCACGGAATTTGAAAAAACGCTCATATCTTCCACAATTTTGAAGATAGATTGTTCAAACCTTCTAGACATATATTTAAATCATCATTACTTATCGAGTCCCCATACAAAAGTTACCGATCAGATGAACGATTCCAGAGTTGCCACCCGCAATTAAAAAAAAACATGATATCTTCCACAATTTTGAAGATAGATTGTTCGAACCTTCTAAACATATATTCTACTCATCATAACTTATCGATCTACCGTACATAATTTTTCGATCGGATGTAGACAGTAGAGTTACCTACCCGCATTTTGAAAAAAAAAACGCTTATATCTTCCACAATTTTGAATATAGGTAATTAAAACCATCTAGACTATGCTTTAATCTTCATTCTTATCGATTTCCCATACTAATTTTCCGCGTGAACGTAGTAGATTATATCGAGCCCCCAAAATTTGAGAGCATTTCTATCTCCCACAATTTTGAGATAGGTTGTTTCGAACCTTCTTGACATATATTCTACTCATCATAACTTATCGATCTACCGTACATAATTTTCCGCTCAGATGACCGATAGTAGAGTTGCCACCCCCACAATTTGAAAAACGCTCATATCTTCCACAATTTTGTAGATAGAGTGTTTAAATCTTCTGGACATATGATTTAATCATCATAAATTCTCGAGCCACCATACACTATTTCCCGATCAGATGACCGATAGTGAAGTTATAAGCAAAACAAATTATGACGCTGGGCAGAACTGGTCGCAATCGTGATGGGCAGCACTTACACAGTTTGTGTAACCCCACACTTCAAATTTATCAGTTATATACAAACTTTGACAGGCACTCGGGCTCGATCGACTTTCTTACTTGTTTTAGTTGATTTATTTGACCTACTTTTAGGCTCAGATTTGAATTGAACTTTACAGTAAACACCTTTGAGTATGCAGTATGGAAAATGTAGTTTTTAGGGTTGATCAGTGATCTTTAAATTTCTAATTTAGGTAATTTTATTTCGATTTAAACAATTTAATTTTTAATAATTTCACATTTTCCTTAGAATCACAATCAATTTTTTTTTAATCTAACTCAATCTCTAGGCACTTTTGCGACATCTACCGGCCATTAGCTCGGTACCACCGGTGCAAATGGGTATAGTTTCAAATAGACCACGTTCGCCCACCAAATCAGGCCTAGCTTCTTCGGTTTGTGATTTGGGATCTGTAGATCCCTGATTGAGTGTGGGTGACAAAAAGTTTTGGGTGCTAAATATATCCTGAATGGCATCGTCTGTGGATTTGCTTACACCCGGACGTGGCTGGAAGGTAGTTGTGGCCTGTCCACCGTTGGAACTTGAGTCGGGACGTGGCTGAATTGGATTTGAAGCGCCAAAGTCTTGATCTTGTTCAGGTTGGGTATAGTCTGGACGTGGTGGCTGGAAACCTGTTAAGGGACGGGGCTGGAGAGTGTTACCAGAGTCGCTAGGTGTCTGGAAACCCACACCGGGATTAGTTTGCCCTGGACGGGGCTGGAAGGGTTGCTGGAAACCACCAACGGATTGATCATTTTCCTGCTGAGTTTTGCCCTGGACGTGGCTGCAGAGGGTTAGCTGCACTGCCTGGGTTACCCCGATTGAAACCCCCTTGATTTTGTCCTGGACGTGGCTGGAAGGTACCGGGTTGCTGGAAACCACCAGCGCCGGATTGATAATTCTCTTCCGAGTTTTGTCCTGGACGGTTATCCCGATTGAAACCCCCTTGATTTTGTCCTGGACGTGGCTGAAAGGTACCGGTACCACCACCACCGGATGGATAATTTTCCTCGGGATTAGCTGAGCTGCCGGGTTGTCCTCTAGTGAAATCATCTTGACCTTGATCTGGGCCACCGGGTTGCTGGAAACCAAATCTGCCTTCACCTGGACCGGGACGCGGCTGAAAGGAGTTACCCGAACCCCTACCAGGTTGATAGTCTTCTCCCGAGTTTTGTCCTAAGCGTGGTTGGTTACTAAATGGGGGTCCCCCGCCAAATCCATGACCTGGGCGTGGCTGAAAGCCGCCGTGTGGCCTAAATCCATGACCGTAGGGTCCCTGACCGGGATAATTGTGATGCCCACCATGGTTAGAATGAAAGTGTCCACCAGGGTAACCAAACTGCGAATGATGACCATGATGATGTCCGTGTCCAGGTCTAAAACTTAAAAAATTTCAACTAAAAAAAATCGCATTTAATTTACCGATTTTCAACTTACCCAAATGCGGGTCCGCCCTCACCCCTCTGTGGTGTTTCTACATAAAAACGATTTTCCGGAAAGGCCCCCGTGAACTGTGCACCAAGTAGACCTATCAAAAACACCGATAACAGCTTCGAAAACATTTTCGAAACGTAAATAAAACAAAGTTCCTGCTGCTGGTGCTGCTGCCGCTTTGACTTTTCAAATGAAACTGGCCTCATCTCTCGGATTCAATGATTATATAGCAATCAATATAACAAAAATATTTATATGTGCGTGAAGTGATAAGAGTTGAGAGACTGAGACTGAAGTACATAGGCGCACTGTAAGTATTTACTGATTCATCTTGGATTACACAATCGGGAAATTTTGTTTGCTAAAATATTTAAGTGATCACGAAACTTCTAGGCAACTACTAGAATGATTCAATCGACTCTTCTTAGGCGGATTTTCGGCAACGATTCGCACGCAGCTCAAAGCCATCTTTACATTTGCGTAAAGTTTCCACCAGAATGCGATTATCTATGCTGGGTATCTCTGTGGTGGTTAGCTCCAAATCCCACAGGGAATCATCTGTTTCGTTAGTTGTGGTAATCAGCGGCGGCGACTCTGTAGTTGTTAAGTAGTTGTAGTTGTATTTGTATTTTGCCTCCACATCCTCATCCGTGTCATCTTTTGGAAATACAATGCGATCGTCTATACCTAAACGCGATCTGGCGGCTATACCACTGAAACTCCAAGCCACTAGAATCACTACAGACCACCTGGTAATTTGCATAGTAAGAGAGAGATTGAAAAGAAAACGCGTTTAACTGCTTCAACGAAGCTTTTGATACTGCGACACTACAAACAGATCGTTAAGATTAACCGTGCACAGCACTTTGAGTGAGGGGAAGGGCGCTGAAAGCTTAGACAGAGTAAATAAAAAGCTTCACCAGCTGTTGATGTTACCAAAAAAAAGACAAGAAAAAAAAGCCCATTAAGAGCGACAGCAATTGCGGGGCCCGACTACAAAATACCCTGTACCAAGGTTCGGCGCTTTGTGCTCAGGGAGAGGAACTTTAGGCGAATTGAAAGCGTCTGCCCACATCAAAGTTTTAAAAAGAATTTTGTACTTAAACAATATAAAAACTAGGTTGGGAATTTTCAAAACTAAGAACAAAGTTCTCATTTCAAGTTCGTTTCGGGATTACAACCAGAAAAAAATGTCATTCTAAACAGAGCTGTAAATTGAAATTACCAATACCATTACAATTACATTTTTTTGGGAATTTAAAAATTTAATTACCATTAAAATTACCATTACTTTTACCACTCCAATAACCATTACAATTACCATTACAATTGCTATTACTATTACTATCACCATTACTATTACCCTTACAATTACCATTACAATTACCATTACAATTACCATTACAATTTCCATTACTTTTACCATTACTTTTACCATTACAATTACCATTTCAATTACCATTACTTTTACCATTACAATTTCCATTACTTTTACCACTCCAATCACCATTACAATTACCATTACAATTACCATTACAATTACCCTTACAATTACCATTACTTTTACAATTACAATTACCATTACAATTACCATTACTATTACCATTACAATTACCATTACAATTACCATTACAATCACCATTACAATTACCATTACAATTACCATTACAATTACCCTTACAATTACCATTACTTTTACAATTCCAATTACCATTACAAGTACCATTACAATTACCATTACAATTTCCATTACTTTTACCACTCCAATCACCATTACAATTACCATTACAATTACCATTACAATTACCATTACAATTACCATTACAATTACCATTACAATTACCATTACAATTACCATTACAATTACCATTACAATTACCATTACAACTACCATTACAATTATCATTACAATTACCATTACTTTTACCATTTCTATTACCATTACTATTACCCTTACAATTATGAAATTTTTAATTACGATAAAATGGTAACCCAGCAAGCAAAGTTAGGAGCGCTCATAATTATGTGTATGAAAAGAGCCGAGCTTAAGAGCGTTTTTGGAGTAAACACATAAATTGGAACGTTTTCGGAGCACATTCAGTTCTTTCTAAGCATGGGCACATAAAAAGCTCTTATGTCTGAGCATATTCGAAATTAATGTTAGTAATAAGTGAGTAAAAATAGCGCTGAAAATAGCAGAATGCAGATTGAAGCGATAAGCAAGACGATTCAATTTTTCACAAATTTATTCAGTTAGTGCAATATTTTTGTCATATTGTAAGTTTTTAAGTCAATAAAAAAAAATTATTATTAAAATATTTAAAATAATTTCGTTTTAGTCTCTTATTCATTGCACTTTTTGCAAATAAGTTTGTACTCCAGTAAGCGTCTAAAAAGAACCTTTCAGGAGGCGATTCAAGTGCCTAAAAAAGCAACTTTTATGAGAATTTTCTGAGGGTTTTCAATGCTTCATTGTGAGGGTGAAAGCACTTATATCTGAGTCAGAAAAGAGTCAGATTGGACTCAGAAATCATCCACATTAAGTGCGACCGTTTTCATAGAAAAAACGCTCTTTCCGGACTCTTTTTTGGACACATTATGACGGTGAATGCTCATAAAAAAGTGTCAGAAAAGAGTCCGAAAACGCTCAAATTGCTTGCTGGGAATTAACTTACCTTAAAAAATTGTATTTGTAATGGTAATGGTTATTTTAATTAACAGCTCTGATTCTACATTTAAGTATGTCCGTAGTAACAGTAACATGTAAAAAATGTTGTATAAGGGTTGCTACTTTATTTAAAAACCAAACTGTTAAAAATTCTTTCACAAAAAAAAGAAAAGTATGTCCATGATTGAATTCAGACCGTTTTTTACTAAAGATTTTAAGATGGTTTTGATCTTTTTTTCTTCTTAATACTATCGGTGTGCCGACGTCACTGTCGCTGCACATATTTCTTTACACAGTAGAAAAGAACGTGTCGAGCACTGTTGTTAAATATTGAATTGGTGCTTGAAATCTCATATAAAAAGTTTTTACCTTGACTATACCGACAATAATTTCGTTCCGACGACCAGCGACTTTTTGACAGAATAGAAGTAAAGTTTAAAAAATATTATAGTATATATTTATATACTTGGAATACTGTATGCTGTCCTTCGCAAACATTATTCAGCGATCAAAAAAGCTTTTAAAAACCGGACCTCCAACCTTACCTTTGACTTTCCAAGGGGTTTTAACCTACGCATCTTAGATTCTTAAGAAGTTCAGAAGTTTGCAGCCTTGAGTGTGCCAGCGTTTCAAAATTTTGGGTGGTAAAAAGACCATCTGAAACTTTTTGGACAGGTAGTAGTATTCACGGGCTTCGATTAAACCGGCAGTCCTGTTTGTACCCTTGATTTTGGGTACTTTTATTCACTCCTTTATTTGATCGCCCTTCCGCTTACCTATGCTGAATGAAGCTTGAGTTTCATGCATTACTTCTGTGTTTAAGTGATAGATATAAGGCCTAAATAAACCGCGAACAGGATGACGAACTAAAACAGTAATGGAAAACTGTTTTGGGAAACAAAGTTGAAAACAGTGTTGGAAAATAGTGTTGGATAATAGTGTTGGAAAACAGTGATGGAATTCAGTGTTTGAAACAGTGTTCGAAAAAAGTGTAAATAGTGGTAAATAGTGTTGGAAAATAGTGTTGGAAAACAAAGTGTTGGAATACAATGTTTGGAAAACAGTGTTGAAACAGTGTTTGGAAAACAGTATTGGTAAATAGTGTTGGAAAACAGTGTTGGAAAATAGTGTTGGAAAACAGTGTTGGAAAATAGTGTTGGAAAACAGTATTGGAAAACAGTGTTGGAAAACAGTGTAGGAAAACAGTGTTGGAAAACAGTTTTGGAAAATAGTGTTGGAAAATAGTGTTGGAAAACAGTGTTGGAAAACAGTGTTGGATGTCTAAACTTTATGTGGTCGACCTTTTACATTTACTTGCACAAACCCTATATACCCCTGCTGTTACTCGTAGGCTAAAGGGTATCAGAAAGTCAAGCTTTTGTTTATTTTTCAGCGAAAAACTTTATTGACATTGTTTTGTTTTGTTTTTTTTAGGCCTCTTTACGACAATGTTCGTTGATTAACTTAAAGCCCTCCATGCATTTGGGCAGCGAATCGAGGGTAATACGTGGTCCAACATCCATAATCTTATGCTCAGTGGTGGTTTCCGTATCGGGTTCAGTAAGATTCCATATTCTGGTCACTTCTTCCTCCTCGGGTCTAAAAACAATCATCTTTTCTTCACTTAATTTGCTGGTTTGATTTTTCGTAGATTTCATAGACTTCTCCTCCAGCACTATTTTAGTCTCATTCTTCAGCAGGGGCTTAGACTCCTCGTTTACAATGATTTTAGTTACATTTTGCAACGTTTCATTCCTCTTGGCTGGCTCTAAACTTAATCTCACTTCGGTCTTGGGCAATTCAGTTGCATTCGGTAAACTACCTTTAACCGGAAACACGATGCGATCATCTTGCACTCGGCGTGTTTCGCCTGAGTAAACCAACAAGACAAACAACAAGGGAATTCTCCATTTAATTGCCATTATTTAGCTTTGTTTGCAAAAAATAAAACAAACACACACACACGTTCACTCTCGACAGTTTCGCATTCAAGACTGAAATCTCAGACCAAGGCAATCTCAGGCCGGAGAATACAGAGTCGAGTTGTCCGGCTTGTAGTACAATATATGTATGTACAATAATTATAAGTAGTTGTTGGCAAATGTGTGAACCGGGCGATAAGGTAAGCATGGAACAAAAAAAAGCTTACATAATTAAAATTTTGTATAATAAGTTAAACGGGAGTCGAGCTTGAAATGCATGATAAAGCTCAGCTTAGAACTGCAGTTGGCTGAAAATGACGTCAATAAATGTCATTAAACAGCATTCAGTTATGGATATATATATATGGAAAGGTTAAGAGGAATGCCGGAGGAATTGTGGATAGGTCAGGTCTTGAATCTCTTATTGATATCTGTAAATTACTGGGAATTCTCACGGTAGTAGATTCATAAATTCTGATACTTTAGCGCTTGTGTAAGCTCTACCCCATAATCCGTTTCTTTTTTAATAGAGAATGAATAGAATAAAATAAAAATCGTTGTCATTTTAGTTAGGATATACTTAGTTTGTACAAATTTATTGCTAAACTGCTCTAAATGTATTTTTTGTTATTCATATAAGCATGAACTTAGCTCCACTAAAATGGCAATATCTCCTAAACTATTTCGAATTTTTGAAAATGGTTTGAAGGGGATGAATGTGGAATGCCCAAGCAATAATAATAATGCAAAACAAAAAAATCGAAAAAAAAATATTTTTCAAAGGTAAAAGACCCTCTTAACTGGTATTGAGGGCTTCCTGAAACATGAACTTAGCTCCACTAAAATGGCAATATCTCCTAAACTATTTCGAATTTTTGAAAATGGTTTGAAGGGGATGAATGTGGAATGCCCAAGCAATAATAATAATGCAAAACAAAAAAATAAAAAAAAAAATTTTTTCAAAGGTAAAAGACCCTCTTAATTGGTATTGAGTGCTTCCTGAAACATGAACTTAGCTCCACTAAAATGGCAATATCTCCTAAACTATTTCGAATTTTTGAAAATGGTTTGAAGTGGATGAATGTGGAATGCCCAAGCAATAATAATAATGCAAAAACAAAAAATCGAAAAAAAAAAATTTTTTCAAAGGTAAAAGACCCTCTTAATTGGTATTGAGTGCTTCCTGAAGCAAGAACTTAGCTCCACTAAAATGGCAATATCTCCTAAACTATTTCGAATTTTTGAAAATGGTTTGAAGGGGATGAATGTGGAATGCCCAAGCAATAATAATAATGCAAAAACAAAAAATCGAAAAAAATATTTTTCAAAGGTAAAAGACCCTCTTAATTGGTATTGAGTGCTTCCTCAAGCAAGAACTTAGCTCCACTAAAATGGCAATATCTCCTAAACTATTTCGAATTTTTGAAAATGGTTTGAAGGGGATGAATGTGGAATGCCCAAGCAATAATAATAATGCAAAAACAAAAAAATCGAAAAAAAATTTTTTTCAAAGGTAAAAAGACCCTCTTAATTGGTATTGAGTGCTTCCTCAAGCAAGAACTTAGCTCCACTAAAATGGCAATATCTCCTAAACTATTTCGAATTTTTGAAAATGGTTTGAAGGGGATGAATGTGGAATGCCCAAGCAATAATAATAATGCAAAACCAAAAAAATCGAAAAAAATATTTTTTAAAGGTAAAAGACCCTCTTAATTGGTATTGAGTGCTTCCTCAAGCAAGAACTTTGCTCCACTAAAATGGCAATATCTCCTAAACTATTTCGAATTTTTGAAAATGGTTTGAAGGGGATGAATGTGGAATGCCCAAGCTATAATAATAATGCAAAACAAAAAAAAAAAAAAAAAATTTTTTCAAAGGTAAAAGACCCTCTTAATTGGTATTGGAGTGCTTCCTGAAGCATGAACTTAGCTCCACTAAAATGGCAATATCTCCTAAACTATTTCGAATTTTTGAAAATGGTTTGAAGGGGATGAATGTGGAATGCCCAAGCTATAATAATAATGCAAAACAAAAAATCGAAAAAAAAATATTTTTCAAAGGTAAAAGACCCTCTTAATTGGTATTGAGTGCTTCCTCAAGCAAGAACTTAGCTCCACTAAAATGGCAATATCTCCTAAACTATTTCGAATTTTTGAAAATGGTTTGAAGGGGATGAATGTGGAATGCCCAAGCTATAATAATAATGCAAAACAAAAAATCGAAAAAAAATATTTTTCAAAGGTAAAAAGACCCTCTTAATTGGTATTGAGTGCTTCCTGAAGCAAGAACTTAGCTCCACTAAAATGGCAATATCTCCTAAACTATTTCGAATTTTTGAAAATGGTTTGAAGGGGATGAATGTGGAATGCCCAAGCAATAATAATAATGCAAAACAAAAAATCGAAAAAAAAAAATTTTTTCAAAGGTAAAAAGACCCTCTTAATTGGTATTGAGTGCTTCCTCAAGCAAGAACTTAGCTCCACTAAAATGGCAATATCTCCTAAACTATTTCGAATTTTTGAAAAGTTGAAGGGATAAAGCCCCAAATATACAACTAATGGTTTATAAAATAATGCAAACAAATAAAAAAATTTTTCAGTAAACTTGTATTGGTCTTCTTACAAGAACTTAGCTCCCCTAAAATGGCAATATCTCCTAAACTATTTAATTTTTGAATTAAGAATGCAAACAAAAAATCAAAAAATATTTTTCAAGTAAGACCCTCTTATTGTATTGAGTGCTTCACAACTGCTCCACTAAATGCTATTCTAAACTTTTTAAAAGTAAGAAAAAAATAATGCAAAAAAAATGAAAAAAATTATTTTTCAAGGTAAAAGACCCTCTTAATTGGTATTGAGTGCTTCCTGAAGCAAGAACTTAGCTCCACTAAAATGGCAATATCTCCTAAACTATTTCGAATTTTTGAAAATGGTTTGAAGGGGATGAATGTGGAATGCCCAAGCAATAATAATAATGCAAAACAAAAAATCGAAAAAAAATTTTTTTCAAAGGTAAAAGACCCTCTTAATTGGTATTGAGTGTTTCCTGAAGAACTTAGCTCCACTAAAATGGCAATATCTCCTAAACTATTTCGAATTTTTTGAAAATGGTTTGAAGGGGATGAATGTGGAATGCCCAAGCAATAATAATAATGCAAAACAAAAAATCGAAAAAAAATTTTTTTAAGGTAAAAGACCTCTTAATTGGTATTGAGTGCTTCCTGAAGCATGAACTTAGCTCCACTAAAATGGCAATATCTCTAAACTATTTCGAATTTTTGAAAATGGTTTGAAGGGGATGAATGTGGAATGCCCAAGCAATAATAATAATGCAAACCCACCAAAAATCGAAAAAAATATTTTTCAAAGGTAAAAGACCCTCTTAATAGGTATTGAGTGCTTCCTCAAGCAAGAACTTAGCTCCACTAAAATGGCAATATCTCCTAAACTATTTCGAATTTTTGAAAATGGTTTGAAGGGGATGAATGTGGAATGCCCAAGCTATAATAATAATGCAAAACAAAAAAATCGAAAAAAATATTTTTTTCAAAGGTAAAAGACCCTCTTAAGTATTGAGTGCTTCCTCGAAACAAGAACTTAGCTCCACTAAAATGGCAATATCTCCTAAACTATTTCGAATTTTTTGAAAATGGTTTGAAGGGGATGAATGTGGAATGCCCAAGCAATAATAATAATGCAAAACAAAAAATCGAAAAAAATATTTTTCAAAGGTAAAAGACCCTCTTAATTGGTATTGAGTGCTTCCTGAAGCATGAACTTAGCTCCACTAAAATGGCAATATCTCCTAAACTATTTCGAATTTTTGAAAATGGTTTGAAGGGGATGAATGGAATCCTCCCACTAAGCAACAACTCAATATTAATGCTAAAACTTAATAATAATAATGCAAAACAAAAAATCGAAAAAAATATTTTTCAAAGGTAAAATACCCTCTAATGAAAATGGTTTGAAGGGATGGAAATATTATCAAATTATTTCAAACAAATAAAAAAGAAAAACACTCATTTAATTTTCACAAAAAGGCATATTTTTATTTAATTAAAAACGTTCACTTCACACGCTTATGACAATGTTTATTGGCCAGTACATAACCCTGAGGACAATTGACTTCCAAAATGTTGTAAGGCTTCACTAAAATGGTGCCATTGGTATTCCATTTGGGTAAATCCATTATAAACACATTATTCAATTGAGTTTCATTCAAATTCACATTTTGAGCCTCCACAATTTCGCTATCAAAAGCCAATAGTTCCTGATAATTCAAGCAGATTATTAGGATGAGGCACAGATAGAAGCTCCAGCAGTAAGCCATGCCTAGTGTTTCCAATGACTGATCAACTTCAACTGAAACTAATTCATTTCTTTCACGGTTAATTATGACTTTGAATCCAAGTGTTTGACTTCAATTTTGAAAGCAGTTTTCACCTTATAAAGCTTGTGCTCTTCAATTGAAGGTTGCTTGTGTGTGTAGATCATGGGAAAGATAAGATGTCTGCCTTGTCTACTATTTGACTTTTTGCCAGCCAATATTTGCTCAGACAAAAGGCGAACAATCAATGGCAAAATCTTGGCTTTTATGAAAATGAAGACAACGCCCGAGAAAACCACAACAACAGCAGCAGCAGCACAAAATATGTTTTGCGTAAATCAGGAAAAATGCAAATATTTGCTGATTACTTTTCCAAAAGTTGCACTGATTAACAGGCACAGCGGGTGGAGGGAGAAGCGCCATTTCAATTAGAGAGGTGTTTTTTTTTGTTCTCTGACTTGAGCATTTTATTTCGCCTTCCTCGTAAATAAATGACAATACGAGGCAAGGCAGTGTGGAGGGAGTGGCGTGGCGTGGCGTGGCGGGTCGAGGCCTTCCTGCATCAGCTGCCTGTGACCCAAAGAGGCATTATTTTAATGTACTTTTATATGCTGCTCCAAAAAGGTTTCAGCATTTAACCCAGACTCCTCAGGACTTTTTAAAAATTATGCCATTTAAAATGACATTTTTATGTTTCAAATTTTGTTTCCTCGCGAAAATTATGCCAAAGCCACTTTTCCTGATGGGAGAG
>JAEIFT010000959.1:0-30011 GCA_018904225.1 Lordiphosa mommai
AGGAACGTAATCATTATAAGTTATAAAATAAAACTGAATACTTAATGATTATTTTTTAATTTTTTTTAAATTGCTCACACAATAATGATTATTTTTTAAGCAATATTGGGACACTTGAAGCGATAATTATTATTTTTGAGCGAGAAAAAATAAAACTGTGCCAATGATTATTTTCGTGAGTTTTATTTTTCGCTCAAAATAAACTTAACAAGAAATTGTGACCTTATCAAAAGGAACTTTTTTCAAAAATTTTGTTTATCCCTAATTTGGATTTTATGATTCGTCTTGCTTCACTTATTATAAATATGCATCAACTGCCATAGTTCCTTAATGATAGGGTCAGAATTCAGTTTTATCACAGACTAGAGATATCTAGACCAGGCGTAACATGTTATAAGTTTTATCAAAAAGTATTATTTAACAGTTATATTTTGCGTTTTATAATAAAACTTGGGAATATCTAACAATATTTTTTGGATTTTTATTTTAAAACCCAGAAATATTATTTTACGATTTAAATTTTATTACTCTGTTCATAACAGTTATTTTTGATTTTTATAAAAAATTTTCATGATAACAGTTATTGATGACTTTTTATAAATAAAGTCATCAATAGAGGCTAGTTCAAAGACTTTTATTTTTTAAAGTATAAGCAGCAAAGTCTTCGCATATATCGCAATGATAGAGCCATTGAGGACAAATCGTAAACATATACTTGATCAACTCGGCAAGAGTAAACGACCCACTTCGTATTTGTTTAAGCCAATTGACATAGACATCGACTTAATGAAATATTGGGAAGAAAAAAATTTGCTCTTTCCCATTTGTATCAACTCACAAGGTTGTCAACAGCGTGCCCGCTACTCAAGTAAGTGTAAGAGAGGATTTTCTGCACTAAAATTGGGTATTGACACACTTGAGATATAATTTGTCTTCGAATCCTTGCAAAAGATTTTACTAAATAAATAATAAATAATAAATAAAATTTTAATTTGATGTTACTCGAACTAGTCATGCTGATTAAGATTATGTTTACAAGTTTTTCCTCAATGGCTTTATTATTGCGATATATGCAAATGACTTTTATGCTATGACTTTAAAAAATAAAAAAGTCTTTGAATAATTTTTATTGATGACTTTTATTTAAAAAATAAAAATAATTGGTATTTTCGGAATTTGTAAAATAAAAATCGAAGAATAATTCTTAATAAAAAACTTTTATATAAAAATTGCAATATAACTGTTAATTTCTATTTTAACTGTTACCAGTAACTGTTATATCTCGGTCCCTGATCTAGACTGAAGCTCTGCTCTGCTTCTCTTTTCGGCCGACGATTTCAATGCAACTCGCAGGTTTGATGCTCGAATTTTCGAACTCGCCTGCTTTGCCTGCAAATCAAATGGGCGATCATAGTTGCACTGACCCCGCAGCGGCAACTGAGTCGGGGCGAATATGTGAAATCATGAATAAACTGCCATGTGCACAACATTCAACATTTTTGCTACTCCGATATTATATTTTGTTTTTTTGTTTGTGTTTCTTGCTGGCTTCACCATGCTTTCCATTGGTGCTGCGATTTTTTCTAAGCTAACGCAATACCAAGCGGCGCCTCATGGTATGCAACAAATTTTGCCTGGAACTCGTCCTGTTTGCGGATGGTGTTTAATTTTCACTTTCTCAAAGCGTAGGCGTGATCGCATCGAAAGCAAGGTTTCCTTTCAGAGCGTTATTATTTCCAAAAAAAAAGAAAAATTTGCATGCAACTCTACTAACGTTTTGGCCGTCAGGAGCAAGGGATTGTGACCTTATCATAAGGAACTATGGCAAGTTGATGCATATCCTTAATAAGTGAAGCAAGACGAATCTATAAAATCCAAATTAGGGATAAACAAAATTTTTGATAAAAAGTTCCTTTTGATAAGGTCACAATTTTCTTGTTGAGTTTTATTTTTGAGCGAAAAAATAAAACTCACGAAATAATCATTATTTTGAGTTTTATTTTTTCTCTCAAAAATAATGATTATCGCCTAAGTTTTAAACTATTGCTTAAAAATAATCATTGGCATTGGGGAATGTAAGTTAAAACTTATACAAATATAAATCATGGCGGATTTGCATAGATAATCGAAAAAGAATCATTTTGGTATAATTAGAATTCTTCTACGACGATTCTAAGTGGTTGATTTTTTTGATTTAAAAATAAAAAATAATCATTATTTACGATCCCTGAATAGAACTAAAAAATTATGTTCTCAGAATATGCCGCATGAAAAACGATTTTATTAAATATACCGATTTTTAGCCGAGAAATTTCGCTAAACGTTTATGTCAGCGCTTCTAGTGGTATCACTACACTCAGTAGTAAAATACTCAAATATTAGGTATATCAGCACAAAAAAAAAAAAAAAAAAGCCCTGCCCTTAGCTTTTTCTTTGATTACATTTTTCGAAATATTAAAACAGCATTTTTTTTTGGCGTGATTTGATTAAAATTCAGAAATTTTAATACTAAAATTTATACCATCATTATACACTTGAAAAGTGTATATTAATTTTGTCCAGAAGTTTGTAGCGCATAGAAATGTCCGTCTGTCTGTCCGTCTGTCTGTCCGTCTGTCTGTCTGTTTCTACGCGAACTAGTCCCTCAGTTTTAAAGCTATCGAGCTGAAATTTGGCCCAGAGTCTTCTTTTTGCTGCACGCAACTAATATGTCGGAACCGGCCGGATCGGATGACTATATCGTATAGCTGCCATAAGAACGATCGGTCAGAAAGTAAGTCATAGTGAAAAAAATTTTTTTGTTTTCCATTGTAGCTTCACCAATCTTAGTATATATTAGTTTTACATACTTCCCCATAATACTGAACAAATTTATCAAAATCGGATGACTATATCCTTATAGCTGCCATAGGAACGATTGGTCAAAAAACTACTTCTAGTGAGAAAAACTTTTTTGAATTTCACCGTAGCGTCACCAAATCGTGGTATATATTAGTTTTATATGTTTCCATACAATTCAGGAAAAATATATCAAAATCGGATGTTTATAGCATATAGCTGCCATAGAGACAGTCGGTCAAAAACAAAGTTCTAGTGAGAAAACTTTGTTGTTTTCCATCGTATCGTCACCAATCTTGGTAGATATTAGTTTTATATGCTTGTACAAATTTTTTGAAAAATTTTTAAAAATGGGTATCCCATATGTATCCATGGGGCTAAACGAACCCGCGGAAGGATGTTTTACTAAGAAATTTAGTTTTTTTTTATATCAAATTTTTATTATCAATGATTTAAAATTTCTATATCATATATATATTTTACCGGTTAAATCAGTTTGGGGAAGTTTTCCAAGTGTATTAAAACTTCGGCACAGTCGAAGTTAGCTTTGCTTTCTCTCGTTTTTTTTTACATATCTTATATATTTGGAAAAGATAAATGTTACTTTTTTTCTCAGTGTATATATTACTATTTACCAGTTGAATTTTATTTTGAAATATCATAATCAAAAGCAAATAAATAATAAAAACCCAAAAATATATGTTATAAGCGTTCCGTTTTGGTTGTTTCCTCGGTTCCTATTATAAAGGTTAACGGTTTTTCGGTTTTCAAACAAATTTTAATATCGGTTCCGGTTCCGATACCGGTACTTGAATTGAATCGGTTTATTTCGGTTAACGGTTCCGGTTCCGGTTACGGTATTATTCCCTGATTGCAAAAAAAAACTAAGCGCTATGTTAATATAACTCTTGTATGTCTGTTTTACTCAATTATACCACTTAATTTGATTTACAAACAAATTTATATAAATTAAAAGTGCAAAAACTGATTGATTATAAAGCTTCTACCGTTAACCGCATCGAATATGGCTTTAAGACAGAGATGGGCGCCTTTTTAATAGTGTACGTAAGGCTATAAATGAGTAAATTAACAAAAACTCACACTAAGACAAACACAGATGAAATATGAGTAAGCTACAACAACAATGCGCTCAGCTTTTGCAAATAACTAAAAAAGAAGTACTACCTCAGTTTTGTAGCCCAAAAGTCTTGCCTTTAGAAATGTCAACCCACTTAGTATGAAATGAAGTGATTCCAAAACTAGTCCCTAGAATTTATTATCCACCCCCAACTTTCTGAAAACATAAATCAAATCTTAAACAACGCTACGCTACGGACATATGATGCAGTAATTCCACTACTGTCCACCGTTTGGCAATTATTTTTTTCGCTGATCTCTTCCTTCCCGCTTCCGCTTGAGTGCTAGTTAATGGCCAAAAACTGCATAGTAGGGGGAGTGTGGTAGCAAATTGCCGGCATCGCATCAGCTGCTGCACGCACACACACACACACACTAAATTTTTAATCAAGCATCCTTGCCTGGCCCGGCAGCTGTGATTCCGCTGTAGGAGCTTCTTTTTTTTTTTTTTTGGAGCTACTACAAAAAATGCAATCAACGTCAAATGCGCTTCGAAACTTTGTGCAAAATAATAGAAAAGCCATTAATTTCACTTCTCGTCGAAGATGCTGCTGCTGCTGCTGCTGGGCGTGGCCTGGACATATGGCGACCAGGCTGCTAAGCAGAGTAGGGACATAGGGAGAGAGAGAGAAAAAGGAAAAAAGCGAGCACAAACACTAAAGTAATTTTTAATTATGCGCATAACGTGCAGAAACTTTGATTGGAATTACACTAATGCGATTATTGGCTGAAAAAGCAATTCTCATTAAGCCAAGTTTCAAAACAAAACAAAAAAAAATTGTATTCAGAGCTTTGTCGCCTAGAGAATGGGAAATGGTAAAAGTTATACCATTTTATTTTTTTTTTTTGTTCATTTGCCACTCACAAACCCACTTTTCATTAGGATCAACCGCTAATTTCACTTAGCGGTTTGCCCCAACACATGTCATCAGCTTGGGGACCAGACAACAGTTTTGCAACTTCATTTTTGCAAAAAGCCACCAAAAAAAAAATTAATAAAAACACATAGCGGAGCTCAGTGTGGGTAAATGGACGAGGGGTTAAGAGTTAAGTCTCAACAGCCAGTTTATATTTTATAGTTGAATCGAGAACAAATGGTTTAATTGGTAATTCAAGATCCAACTACAAAATTTACTTTGTAAGCTAGAGATATTTCATTCAAAAAACTAGATTTCAGCTGGTTTTAGGATTATGTTAGATAAATATCGGTTAACCTTAAGATTAATTATTTTAATTATAATTTATGTCAAAGTAGGCCTGAACAAATACCGCTTAATACCGAGTGGCATTCAAATCGTCGGCAGAGAAGAGAGGCATAGGTTCACTCTAGATGTCATTGCTTTTTGCCTTAGGCCCTTATGTTGTCTTGTTTTCAATGTGAATAGCTTGTCATTTGACATTCAAAACAAACCAACATGAAGGCTTTCTAAGATTATCATGTCTCATGCGTCGCTGCCTAAGTTTCGATCTCTTTGACATTCTTTAAATGTTAAAACATTCGTTTCTGAAGAGGCTGTAAAAAATCACTTGGTCCAGTTTATTGACAATAAGTACAAGAATGGAATTCTGCAATTCTGAATTCTAATTTATGTGTATTGAACAAAACTGCATCACAGATTTTGTTCTAAGCTTCTGTGCATAACTATGGCTCAGTACTCAGAGAGGGGAGAGCAATTCTTAATGAATGCAGATAAAAAGAGAATCAAAACTAAGATTTAATTTCGTTTTATGCTGGTTGCAGCCAGAGTCATGCAACGGAGTTTAGTAATAAGCTCTTGTTTCCAAGATATGGCGGAAGAACGGGTTTCTAGTACTTTTTGATTTCACGAATTTCTTTTGTACACAATAGGCATACATTTCTACACTTAACTTTCCACTTCGAAAGAGCACCTATCAATGCTTCTGTAAAAAATCAAACGCTCGATATTCCTACACAAGAAAGTGTCCAAATTGGCCACTGAAATTAGACATTTCTCGATTTATGGCAATTTTTACAAAATAAATCATCTCTTTAAAGCTAGAGCGGTTGGTGGATTTAATTTAATACAAAAATCTGACACTACTTTCCTTCCAACCCAATATAAACCAAAAACCTTAGGTTCGATAAGTTTGAAAACCAGTTCGCGAACCGATCCTTTGACTTTAAGACGGTATAAAACCTTCTGCAGAATTTTAAAGGTATGCAACCTTGTTTCCGGCTAGAGTTGGGAGTGAATCGTGTTTTTTTTTCGATCACGAACGATTCGTTCGAGTAGTAATCTTGTATGTTCTATCAAGCTAATTGCTTAACTGCTTTATTTATCGCACTCTTAAGCCAATCATAAATTTTAACATTTCTTTCGTTTTTATTTTGTGCCGCTTTTGCTCTGCTCTAGACCTTTTTGTCTTTAGTCAGTCGTTGGAAAAGCTTTAATTTATCACAAGCCGGTATACACAGCAAATCGTATCAGATTCTACGTACATACAAATAGAGGTGGAGAACTATCGATAGCACTACCGTCACTATCGATGGTTGGGCGATATCGAGTCGCCATCGATATTAGCCCTACACTATCGATAGTTTTAGATGGTTTTTTTGAAAGCTTTACAAGCCAATAAAAAAGGTTGGTTCTTTAACTGTCAACGAAATTAAAATACTAAAGAACATTCATAAAATATTGACTTAACTTCAAAAAAATTTCTGGTTGAAAATATGTTTCTGTTTCCTTACAATACCATTCAATTATAGCCTATACCGTAAGGAGGAGCATCTATCACTAGATTTAAATATTCGCAAAGGAAAAATTTTGCATCTTATGTTACTTGGGTCAATAAAAACCCGGTTTCATCTTTGGGCATAAAACAATCTCAAGAACGGCCTCTATTTTGGATCCTAGGATGAAAAAATACGTTTTTCAGAATAATTTGAATGCTTGACTTGGTATAAATATCTAATCTGAACCCACAAACCAATATAATTGCTAAAGATTGAGACCAAAAAAGTGACGGAAACCATTTTTAATGTATATTTTTTAATTTAAAATTAAAATATTTGTTATTTTTAACGTGAGCGTTTAAATTAACATACTATCGAAAACTATCGTTGAGTATCGATGGTTTTCAAAAAAAACAATCGTTGACTATCGATGGTGCCGACTATCGATAGTTCTCCACCTCTACATACAAAGGACACATTCAGCAGAGACACTTGATCACAAATCAGTCTTAGGGAATATTCTGGCATATTTTAAAGGGGTCGTATAAAATTGAAATTTTCTACGATGTCACTGAAAAAAGCAATTTAAAAATGACCAAAAAGTAGGACATATAAATTATACAAAAATATAATTTTTATCAGAAATCAAATGGTTCTGCTGAACGCACCCAATAATGCTAAGCTGAAGCTTACTTAAAACGAATTTTAAGCCAGGCTCAAGATCTCTCTTTGTTTGCAATGTTGCTTTAAAAATTTAGTCTTAATCTGTACCATTGTGAGTAATCACGGCACCCATCTCTGCTCACAATTTTTTTTTTCAAATCCCAACTTTTAATTGCTTGCCTTTGTCCTCGAAACTTAACGACCTTTCACTGCTAATTTGAGCTCTTATCCTAGCCTTAACAAACTATTAAAAAAAAAATCAATTAATTATCTCTTATTCCGCTATAAAACTCTATAAACAACTCTTAATTAGTCGCTCATAAAAGTGTTGAATGAACTGCAGTTGATTTGTTTTACATTTATGAATGACAATGGCCCCAGCTGGCTGTCTGAAACTGAGACTGACCAGAGCCTGGTCATCGTCCGGTGGCGTTCGGTTGTTCATAAAAAGTTTATCCAGCCAACGCTAATGCAATAAACAACTTTTTCAAATTGTTGTTAGACTGCATTAAACTTGTCAAACTGAAGTTGCTGCTTTTGAACTTAGATTGCTTGCAAGCGAGGGCGTGACGTGACCATGGCCTAAGGGCACGGATGTGACCTCTCATAAAGTTGTGTCCTGGATTAGTCAAATGTTGTATAATTACCCAGCCTTAGGGTTTAGGCTTAGTGTTGATGTTAACTGAATCGGTTTCGAAAAATTTGACACAACAACCAACTTGTGCAACAACCCTCTCACGCTCTCTTTTGCCATCATATTTTGCCCCTACGGTGTCTAACAAAGCAATTAGAGCCACGGATACGCCAACACCGTTGAGTTTGTTAAGTAAACGACGCAGAGCCAAAGGACCCCAGGGCATATTCATTAGGATAGCTGCCTGGCACATTCCCCCTCGTTGGCAGCCAACTTATGGGTCACTTGTTCAAGGAAAATTTCAAAAGTTTTACTCCACAGACATCCAACTTGTTGTTCTTGTCTGGATGCTAGCAAAGTTATTTGGTGGAAAGGGGACGTCTCCTAATGAGCAACCGCCCCCGTTGTCTTCTACAATGAATATAATTAAATGCGTCCAAGGTGTAAACTAGCGAATTGTTTGATCCCATTCAGCCAGGCTAACCATTCCTGGCAACTTCGTCACTTTTGCTTTTCTGCTTGTCCGTAGTGTCTGGTTCTTTCTTTCTTTTTTTTTTCTGTTGTTTTATGCTTGCTCAGCATACAATATTGTGAAACTTTTCTTTGGGGTTCAGCACTTTTTTTTTCCTTTTTTTTTTTTTTTTTGTTATGCCATTTTCCTGGCGGGCATTTTGAAGTCAACCAGCGAGCGACTTGCTCCAGTTACCAAACTGACAGGCGGCTAGTTGATCAGTTAAAAAATGACAGGATGAGGGGTTTTATTTTGGTCTTGGACGAAATTGGAATACGCTTTGTGATAATTTTAGAATTTAACTAAGTTTGAAAGGGTTCGGATTTCGATAGTCCTTTGCCTTTATAGCTACTAGCTTAAGCTGTGAAATAAGTGGACATAAAAAAGCTTATTTAACTGGTAAAAACTGGTTCGGAACCAGTTATAAAACAAAAAATATATCCAACTCTATGCTTCCAACCTGCACAGCGAATTTCAAGTTCATAGCTTTAATAAATTCTGAAATATGACTTTTTACCACTTTTGAACCAATTTATAGACTACAGTTTTGCCTAATTTCGTGAACTAGTTCATTGAACTTGTCATTAAAATGAACTAATGACTAGGTCTAAGTGTTTAAACTATTCACTTTATGACCTATAGTTCACTTTTTTGAACTCTAGTTCATTTTTTGAACTCTAGTTCATTTTATGAACTATAGTTCTTTTAATGAATTGGCAAATTTCCGACGCCATCGCTGCTAAAAAAACCAACCCTTATTTTTGCAGTCAAAAATTAACTAAAGTTCGAAAATAAACTTTCCCATATGTCCTACAAACCCAAATCGTATGGGAATTGGGTCGTTTTTGTAGAACACATAGTTAATTTTATATTCATAAATTTAAATTCAAATTCAAGTTAAAAGAATGAACCAAATTAGATAGTTAATCAAAAAATGAACAATTGAACTAGGTCATTAAAATGTACTAGTTCTTTAAAATGAACTAGGTCTTTAAAATAAACTAGGTCATTAAAATTTACAAGGTTCTCCAACTCTACCACACACCAAATATTTTTTTCAAAGCTCAAATTTAAAGGCTTTGAATATCTTTGGAACCGGTTCAATGAGGATCAGAACTGGTCTTGAACCAGTAAAATGTTTTACTCCGTATTACCATCCTTAACACAAAATTTTAGGTTAAATAATTTCTGAGATTTAGCTCTGAACCATTCGACGGTTTCTAAACCGCGTTCGAACTATTCAAGACTTAAATAGCTTGACTTTTCCTGTTGACATGAACTAATGTGAATATTTATGGATCTAGTTTGACCATTTAAACCAGAATACAACCAAAACGATACCGTATTAACGGAACAAATTTTCCAGCTAGCTATAGGTTATGATTACTATCTTTTACCTACAACCACTTTTCTTCTATATAGAGGTTTTGAACACTTTTGAACTGGTTCATTTTTGAACCGTTTAAACCAAAATTTTCTACTATCGTTTTACTTATCACTGAACTTTCAATATATTGCTTAAATGTTTCTAATTAGTTCTGAACCCATTAGTGAACTGGATTTTGTCTTAAATGTAAAATTCCTTATGATAATAAATAGCGGTTCTAAATCGCTTATTGTTTCACCGACTTAAAATAGCCTGTACTTTTTCCTGATTGACATGAACATAATGTGAATATTTCATGAAGATCAGTTTAGCGGTTTAGATGCCTATAAGGAACAATCAAACTTCCCTTTCAAATATACACAAAAAAAGAAATTCAAAATTCATCAGAGTTGGAATAATCTTAAACCAAACCATTTTTTTTTAGAAAAGACAATTCTGGATAAAACTGCTTTGTACTTGACTTTAAGATGAAACTTTCTTCTGGTTAGGAAAATACAGAAATTGGTTTTTAAAAGTCACATTAATTTTTTCCAGTTGGTAGTGATTTTTAAGGGTTCGCTTTAATCGGAACAACTATATAACTTATATAAAATTATAATAATGTATATTAAATCATTACTTTGTCCGGGACTCGAGAATTTACGAACTCGGGGAGGACAGAAAGCTTTTATAAAGATGTCATAGGGCCGATTTCTCAACTACATAGCACTATCGGTCATATAAATTCCGATCTCTTTAAACTGAAGTCTTGAAAAAATTATATTTAACCCTAATATCTAAATATTCTGAATTTCTGTATATGAACGGACAAAAAACACGGAAGTTAAGTTCATCGCTCATATTTGTTTTTTATGTACATTGTACAATCTTCTACTCCAGTTTTATTTTCTTTCTTGCAAATTTTCATTTTGTTTTAAATAGTCTTCTTACTTCTTTTAGTTTCTCTACCCTTCTAATTTGTTATTTGTATTTTTTTTCCATTCTTTTTTAAATATCTTGAAACACGGGCATAAGGAAGATAAAAATATCAAAAAAACCAACTGTTTCTTTGTTTTCTTTACCTACCAGAAACAAATTAGTAAGAATGAACCACACCACCAAAAATACATTATTTACTATAAGGATGATAAATGTTACAAAGTTAATCTTGATCCATTAAAGTTCATATAGCCTGGAAGATTTTTTGAATATTCATTTTTTTCCGTTTTTTTTAAGCTATAATAATTTTTTTTATTTGTCTTATTTCAGATCGGAACTAACGCTACGATATACAAAACATAGGTGGTAAGTAGTATAAATTTCAGATTTTATATAGCTTATATAAGTTCTTACTTGGTTGGATATGACATGAACAAATTACTGAAGTGTGTGTTAGTAATCCCGAAATTCATTTAATTCTACTTAAATTTTGGTAATTGAATGTATCAATTTCCCTTTAGAACTAAGTATAAGTGCTGTAAGGACAAATCCTACAACCTACTTGAACCTATTCATATGAACAGCAATTAATCTACATGAACTTATACATACATATAAACAAAAATCCGAGATATTTTGAGGAAAATCAATCCTAAACGTTTATGCACAAATAAAAAAATCATGCTTTTTGCCCTTCAAAGTATGCTATGTTTATAAATATAAATAATTAAGGAAAATATTTATTTTTTAGTAGCCTCAACACTTAATATTTTTGTATACCTTTGACTGGTCCGACAATCTGAGTGAATGCACAATGTGGATTATGAAAGATACTGCCATAACTGAACTTATATTATCTCGTTCAAAAAATAACGTTTGAAGAAAATAAATTTTGCATACTTTGAGGGGCAAAAAGCATGCTTTTTTATAAGCATAAACATAGTAATTAGTAGGTCGATCCCTGATTTTCTCAAATCAAGTACGAATTTATTAATCCCGAAATTTTTGGACTTTTCAAGTAGGATCCGAAATTGAAATGAGCCTTTTCGGATTGACACAAGAGTTCTGGGATTGTTCCAAGTCTTCTGTACTTAAAACTTCAAACCGAAGTCAAGCATCTTCTCTACGAAAATGGACGTAAAAGTTTTTATGGGAAACCTTTTACCCTCCGATATTTTGATTTTGTGAAATCCGCCCCAGGGGTTATAAAATAGAGGGTCCTCCCTTTTCTTACAAATGTGTAAAACATAAATAAATCATTAAAAAGTAATTAAAGCTTAAGTAATGAACAACTGAAATCTTAGAAAAAGGGGGAATTAAAAATGCATTGAGGAGAAAGAGTGTAAAACATGGCCTACTCAAGGAATATAAAAAAATGTATGGAAGGAGAAAGACATGAGGAAGTCGAGTGAGTGCGATGGAATGCAAAACGGGAAGACATAAAAGAGAAACTTAATAAGGAAAACTGAAGGCTGTTATGTTACCTTCTTTATAATCTTCACCGAAAAAAACAAACTTCTTCAGCAAGTCATACGACTCTTGTGAAATGTTATACACCTTTTGCCTTATTTGCTAATCAGCAGCAGCATCAGGCTAATGAGTTGGCGTCTTTCTCTTACAAAAAGGTCAAAAAGGGATTGCTTACCAATTACCACTGAATGTTGATGACTATTGCAGGGACAAAGAGTTGTAGTTCGCTCGTTGTTAACTGCAAATCAACTTTCTATGGCACCACTTTCGCTGCCCCCATGATGTGTCCCCCCATGAATATTCTTGTTCTGCATTAACAACAACGCTTGAGATGAGAAACCAGTTTGTGACCGACCAGTTCACTCTTTGATATGATTTTATATTTGGTTGATGCTAAACACAAAAACCAACAACCAACACCTGAGTGACTGACATTGGACCAATAGATACTCGTTCTCTCTTCACACAGTTCTTTCGTTTGACCTTATTCGCAGGTGTGTGTGTACAAGTTTTTGCTTGACTTGGCAAATGCAACACACCCAGAACCCACACAATTGTGGCTTTCACTTCAGCTGCAGAAAAATGCATATTATTTTCCTCACCAACTGTTTTCTTGAGCTTGAATGCATGTGAAATTCAGCATACGAGCTGCTATCCATCCATATGCGACATGATTTCATCTTTTCATCTCTTGTTATTTTTTTGTGGCCAGACTCTGTTTTTCTGACCGTCGCGCCGGCAATGATTTTTTTTTTTTTTCAACGTTCTTTTGTATGGCGTTAACTTTTGCACGCATTGATGACGAATGACCACGGCAAATGATGAATGTTTAATGGGACAATGCGACGGCAAACATGTGAATTGTGCAAAACAAACATATGCAACACAAAGCGGTTAGTTTGAAAAGTTGACACACAATCCAGTCAAGGTTAAAGCTAAATTTATGTAGTAGGGAAAAATATGGAATATTTTAGGAAAAAGTGCAAAATGTTAAGTGTTTAAAGTTGTAAACGAAATGTTGTTGAAACCAAGTATAAAAGTCGGCCAAGCTCGGCTGTAATATACTCTGTAACTTTACAAAGGACAAAGGAACAGAGGGATATAGAAAAAAGTTTATAATTTATTGTAGTCCTTCCATTTGCGATATTCCTGCTTACCATATTTTTTATACTCTGTACCAAAGGTGTATCGAGCTAAGACAGTGTAGCTGGTCTCTTCTTAGTGATTCGCACATTCTAATTCTGTAACGGATAGCATTGATTGTCTCTTTAATTAAGATCATCTTGTCAGGCTTGCTCATGTGTCTACATTAAAAGATCTTGAGGCATATTCGAACCATTATGGGGAGCGATTCCTTTCTCAACCAAGTAAGATTACTGAAGTCGAGTGCCCCGACTACGAATTACCCTGTACCCTTGATTTTGTGTATTTTTATACGCATACATATATACACATGCACACATACACACACGCAGTTGACGCTTTCGACACCGCAGTGTGACTAAAAAGTAATTTACTTCCTAAACTTCTGTGTTTTTTAACCGATCTTTAGGCTTAAGTTAATGTGTTTGACGGGTTTTTTTGTGGAGTGTGTTGGAGGGGGGTAAATTTTTCAAATCTGATACAAACTTGATCTGTATATATTTCAAAGCACCACCTCTTCCCCACAATCTTATATTCACGCCACAACGAACACAGCAGACGAACAGGCACGGACACTGACGGAAAGACGGTCAGACGGATGGACGGACGGACAGACGGACATACGGTCGAATAGACGGACAGACAGACAAACGGACAGACAGACTTACTACCGAGATTCCTGCAGGAATAGAGAAGGAATTGAATTTGAAATTTTTCGCCTGGATAGGTCGGAACAGATTAGAGGCAGGATCGGAACGGAACGGCATCGAATTTTCTTTCGCACGTCCATTTCTAGTCTTCATGATGTCCATTTTACCACTGATTTTAATCAGTTATGTCTTAAACGACGGTTAATTAAAGACCTTTCGGAATTTTGGAAATTACTATCAGAAAATCCAATTTGCAAGCTTGTAGGGAGGAGAGGTAGGTGGTGGGGCTCATCAGCTGCCAACCCCTGCCCATACCTGTCTACGCCCATGTATGTTAGATCAAATTTGTTTTACATTTGAAAAATCCCCATTCTCCACAAATAGATAAAACCACCACTTTAAAGTTTAAACCAGGGATTAATCTCGAAACCGGTTCCGGTACGTACCGAAATAAGAATTTCGGTTAAAGGTTCTATATCGGTTTTTAGTTTATTTCGGTTTTCGGTCCCGATACGGTACCCAGATTTTTATCGGCACAAATATATTTATACACTTGAAAAGTGTATATTAATTTTGCCCAGAAGTTTGTAACGCATAGAAATATTAATTTCCGACCCCATAAACTATATATATTCTTGATCAGGACGACGAGCTGAGTTCATTTCCGTTTGTCCGTCCTTCGTCCGTCTGTCTGTCCGTCTGTCTGTTTCTACGCGAACTAGTCTCTCAGTTTTAAAGCTATCGAGCTGAAATTTTGCACAGAGTCTTCTTTTTACTGCACGCAACTAATATGTCGGAACCGGCCGGATCGGATGACTATATCATATAGCTGCCATAGGAACGATCGTTCGAAAAATAAGTCTTTGTGAGAAAAACTTTTTTGATTTCCATAGTAGCGTCTCTAATCGTAGTATATATTAGTTTTATGTGTTTCTCCACAATTTGGAAAAAATTGATCAAAATCGGATGACTATAGCCTATAGCTGCCATGGAAACGGTCGGTCTAAAAACTACTTCTAGTGAGAAAAACTTTTGTTTTTTATCGTAGCGTCCCCAATCTTGGTATATATTAGTTTTATATGCTTTCACATAATTTTGAAAAAAAATATCAAAATTGGATGACTATATCATATAGCTGCCATAGGACCGATCGGCCGGAAAATGTGTTTTACTAAGAAAAGTTTTTTAATGGTATCAAATTTTTATTATCAATGATTTAAAATTTTTAAATATCTGATATCTATATCCTTTATATATTTTTCCAGTTAAATCAGTTGCATTAAAGTTTTTTAAGTGTATTAAAACTTCGGCACAGTCGAAGTTAGCTTTGCCTTCTCGTTTTATTGTAATATTTAAAAATTTAAATTGTTTCAAGATATCCCAACAATTATTCAATGTTATGGAATAAAATAATTGTGTTCTAAGAATATGCCACATACAAAACTATTTTTTTAAATATACCGATTTCTAGCTTTATTATATTTTTAATCGAACAATTTCTTAATGGTATCCTTACCCTCAGAAGCAATCTACCTAGAATTAAGTAAATCTCTTTTCTTGCTGGCCTTAGGGCAAATAACTTACAAATAACAAAGCAAATTATAAGTTTATTTTTCTTAACTTTTATAAAATCCTTCTAAAAAGCAGAAAAATATTTCTTGATTGCGTTTCGAAATATTTGGATATATTTGAAGGCTCTAAAAAACAGAAAAACTGTTGGAACCATAAACTCTGCCTTAGCTTTTCCATACATTACATTTTTGAAATTTATTGTACTTATATTTGAAATAATCTTAAATCAATACCGAAATAGTACCGGTATTAGCGTTTCGGTATGGTTCCAATTTTTCGGTTCTTATTATACAGGTTATTCGTTTTCTGTTCTCAAAAAAATTCTAATATCGGTTCCGGCTTCGATACCGGTACCTATTTACCTAGGTCTAATATCTATCTTTTCTACAAATCCCAATAAGATCGGACATAAAACACAGAAGTTAAGCACGATTAGATTTTGCTTGGATCATCGACAGCTTGTGTGTGTGGATATGCAAGTAAATTAATGAAAACACACAAAATCTAGTAATCAGAAGCAGTAATCAAGTAATTTGAGCTTGATAATACATATTTAAAGTATGTATTTTAATTATGTCAATTTTTTTACCCTTTCCCTGATTTTCTCTCTGTGTGTCTTTGTGTTGCTGGCAATGCAAATTGCAAATATATGAAATGTATATGAAATTTCTGTCTATCATGAAAAATTTAATTTCAATTATTCAAATTAATGTTAATCTTTAATCCCCTTGTATTAGGTTTCACACATCACATTTTAATTTACTTAATTTTTTTCAACTTAACAAAAGCACCTCGCGTTCGCATCTCCATTACATTTGTACACACACACAGAAATGTAGGTTTGTGTTATAATTTTTTTTCGCTTTAGCAACTCGTTTATCACACTCTCCTCCTACCAGTTGAACCTCTCGTGTTAGATAGACTCATATATATATTTTTTTTCTTAATATTTTTTTGCACATGTCTATCAAAAATATATGTGTTCATAATTGCGGCGCACACACATCAGTGCGAAATTCAAGGGGTAAGCGGGGGAAAATGGTTTTTCTTTGGAGTTTGAGGAAAAGCGACATCGTCGTATCTGTCGAATGATGTCATGTTGGCTGTCTTTCTTTCTTTCTTTCTCTCTCTCCTCTTTGTTGTTGTTGTGTTTGTCTATTTCTTAACATTTATTCGCTTCTTGCTAACCCGGCAGCGACGACGCTTTTATAAATCAGTTACCCAGGCGCTGATGCTGCAATAAAAAGGTGCGATTTATCATAATGGCTGACGCATGGCTACCGTCTTTCAATCCAATTCCCAATGTACATTTTATATATATATGCTGCTACTACTTTTAGTATTGATGCTGTTGAGGATTGCGAATCCATCGATTTCATTTTTGCCATTTTCCGCATTTTTCACAAATCTGTTTTACACACACACACACCTACGCACATATATATGTACTGTACTATACAGGCAAGGAGCCTGCCTGGTTTTGGTATGTGCAGAGATATCTGAGGCAGCCGCGCGTCGCCAGTTCATATTGATTACAACAAATTTTCCGTCGTCGTTTTGTCGTTTAGAGTTGTCGTCATTGAAGCTAGAGATGGAGCATGAGTGGAAAATTACGTTTATGTAACCCGATATCACTGAACGGAGCTTTTAAAATGGGAGGGTTTTTCAGCTAGATTTTAGGTAAATTTTTTTTGGAATAAAGCAATTAGACTTTTATGTTAGTCCACGTTTTTTTTTTACTTCCGTTTTGTATGTGTATCCTAAAATTGTTACATATTAGTGTATTGCACTTTGTTATTTGATGCCTCAATTATCTGTTTTTTGTTAATCCGTTTTGTATGCAAATCAGGGAATAATTCCGTAACCGTAACCGTAACCGGAACCGGAACCGTTAACCGAAATAAAACGTTTAAAGCCAGCTACCGGTATCGACACCGGAACCGAAATTAAATTTTTTTTACCGTTATAATAGGAAACGAAAAAACCAGAACCTTACCGAAACGCTAATACCGGTATTTTTTTCGGTTTCTTATTATTTATTTTATTGATTTATGATTATTTCAAATATATATTTCAACTGATAGTCTTACATTTTAGAAACTCGCCCTTAATGAATATCTAGAACCATATTCTTTTTTTTTTAACTATCTTATATATAGAATCAAAATTTCTAAAAAGCGGAAAAAAACTTTTCTTCGGTAAATATTAACCCACTTATTAAATGTGAAGGATTTCTAAATCTTAAAAAATTCTCCCCCCAAATATAGAAATGTTAGAAAAAGATAATATATATATTACAGAAATTAAGTTTCGGAATTTTAGTTAAAATTTGTCATACAAAAATTCTGTTTTAAAATTTCCAAAAATGTAATGTAAGGAAAAGCTTACGCAGATTTTATGTTTCAATCTGTTTTTGTGTTTTTTAGAGCTGATATATAACTGATATTTGAGTATTTTACTATTTTTAGCGGAAATACGGCAGATTTTTGGACGGATTATATCGAACCACTAGAAATATTTGTCAGCTTTATAAGAAATGGCCCTAAGTCTGGGTTTGTCTGGGCTACATAAGAAAAGAGAATTCCTTAATTCTAGGCTTCTTTTCTGAGTATAGGGATACCACTGGACAGAAAAAAAATCTGAAGTACCGTATCGGAACCGAAAACCGTAATAAACTGAAAACCGATATAGAACATTTAACCGATATTCTCAGTTCCGGAACCGGTACGTACCGGTATATCGAAATAAAAATCTGAGTACCGTAGCGGAAGCGAAAACCGAAATAAACTGAAAACCGAAATAGAACCTTTAACCGATATTCTCGTTTCGGTACGTACCGGAGCCGGTACCGGAATCGGTATACCTAAATAAAAATCTGAGTACCGTATCGGAACCGAAAACCGAAATAAACTGAAAACCGAAATAGAACCTTTAACCGATATTCTCAGTTCCGGAACCG
Source organism: Lordiphosa mommai (assembly GCA_018904225.1). NCBI lineage: Eukaryota > Metazoa > Arthropoda > Insecta > Diptera > Drosophilidae > Lordiphosa > Lordiphosa mommai. Next base: position 18,578 of record JAEIFT010000959.1, read on the forward strand.
GTACGTACCGGTATACCGAAATAAAAATCTGAGTACCGTAGCGGAAGCGAAAACCGAAATAAACTGAAAACCAAAATAGAACCTTTAACCGATATTCTCGTTTCGGTACGTACCGGAGCCGGTACCGGAATCGGTATACCAAAATAAAAATCTGAGTACCGTAACCGATATTCTCCGTACCATTAACCGATATTCTCGTTTCGGTACGTACCGGAGCCGGTACCGGAATCGTTATACCGAAATAAAAATCCGTATCGGAACCATTAACCGATATTCTCGTTTCGGTAAGTACCAGAGCCGGTACCGGAATCAGTATACCGAAATAAAAATGTGAGTACCGTATCGGAACCGAAAAACCGAAATAAACTGAAAACCGAAATATAACCTTTAACCGATATTCCCATTTCGGTTCCGGTACCGGCTCCGGTACGTACCGGTATACCGAAATAAAAATCTGAGTACCGTATCGGAACCGAAAACCGAAATAGAACATTTAACCGATATTCTCATTTCGGTTCCGGTACCGTCTCCGGTACGTACCGGACCGATAAAATCTGAGCACCGTATCGGAACCGAAGCGAAATAAACCTTTAACCGATTATTTCGGTACGTACCGGCCGTATACTATACCGAAATAAAAATCTGAGCACCGTATCGGAACCGAAAACCGAAATAGAACCTTTAACCGATATTCTCATTTCGGTACGTACCGGAGCCGGTACCGGTACCGATATTCGTTTCGGGATTAATGCCTGATGCAAATACATATTTGTGTATTGCACTTTGTTATTTGATGACTCAAATTAAAAACTTTATAGACTTTGAAATATTTTTTTAACTAGGATTATTGAGTTCGAAAGATGCAATATATTTAGTTAAAATTTTCTCAAAATTTGACTGATTTTAACAAAATACTTCAATTTCTCCTGCACCCTTACTCAATATCACATCAACTCTCATCACTACACGCAGTTCCAATTTGCAAACATTTCTTGGCTTCTTTTAGTTTCAAAGCAAGAGCCCGGCAAGTTCTGGTAGTTTTCTTGGCTTTTTGCACCGATTGGTACACACATTATCTCTCTCTCTCTCTCTGGCTCTTTTACATCTCCCCGCCCCACCACCCCCTTTGCTGTACCAAAAACCGTTCACTCGCTTGACATTTAGTGCCGGCTGCTGCTCCCGCCTGTCGTAGTCTTCGATGGAGACTGGGACTGTGACTTGGCTTGGGCCGGCTGCTGCTGCTGCTGTCTGGAATTTCGTTGAACCGGTTTATGTATGTGGTTTTTTCAGTTGTTACCATTGTTGTTGGTGTCTGGTAACTGGCTCCAAAAAAATAAAAAAAAAAACTAACACAACAAAATACTCGCACAGAAACGGCTTTGTGCGAAGCTTGGCTAACCAACTGGCCAGGCCGCACACATAAACATGGACAGACAGACAGACATTTGGACGGACGTAGAAAACAGCGCGCATATTTGTCGTTGTGGATTATTTCATAGCACAATTCTTCGGTTCGAAGAGGGTGTTGAATGGCTGATGGTGTATGTGTGTGTGTGTTTTGGTCTATTGTTGTTGCATATTTTTGCCATCTTTTGACTTTTTCACTATTAATTTACATTGCTGAAATTTCTTTTCATTTTATGCGCATTTGCAATTCAATAGCTTATAGATTTTATTGAAGGTTAGCAAAACAAATGGGGAATATGCAGAGAATTGCATAGAGTTTTGAAGTTAGTGCAGGAAACTAATCAATGGGGCAATTAGATTACTAGAACTAAAGTTCGGTTCGCGGAACCCCTGAATCCCAGCTTTTGGTTCAAACCTCGATTCACTTAAACAAAAAAAGAATTGTTTGTTTTTATGACTTATTTATACGTTTCAATTGGTGTGAGGAAAATTAAATAGATTTAAAAATACAATTCTTTGGTTTAATTATATTAATGATCGTATTTATTGGCCCACGAAAATACATTTTTTGGTTTAAGCTTAAGTCTCATTTGAAATATTTTTATTTTTTGTTTTGCCTTATATTACAGCTTGAACATTCCCCTTTCCTCCCCTTTCAACCATTTCAATTATTCGAAAAGTTTACATATTTTTTTGAGCAATGTTCTTGCATGTGAGTCTTTCACGTTCTCGAAAACTTTAACCGGTTTTTCTCTAAACCACTTTTCAATACACTACCGATTTTGATCCAGCCATGGCAACGACGGAGAAATGATCCGTACCTACAATCTGAAGTTTAAAATTTTTTACTATTTTTTACACTAAACAAAAAAAAACTCGACTAATTTTTTTAAATGTTTGTAAATTTTAGAAAAAGTTTTTTATGATTGAGGTACGCGCCAGAATTACATCAATCGATCATAATCTATACCTTTCAATCGAACCAGTCCCGGACGCACCCTCTCCCTTTTTTAGCTGCAGCCGATAACTTTTCAACCAGCCCCCGAATTCCAACATTTTTTTATTTTACTATTTAATTAATTAATAACACTAAACAAAACCAAATTGAAAAACTCTTATGGTTTTCCCTCCAGAATTTTTTAAAAACACTCATAAACACTCGTCAAAGGTAGAATACCCCCTTAAGAACTATTAATATTTTTTGCGAAAGTCAGGCTGCAATTAAGTCGCTTAGCTCGATATCTGTTAATTCGATATTATTAGTAAATGATTGCAACAAATCATTCCAAGAAATTTTAGAGCAAACAGACAAATTCGCAAAACTGCACAATGAGTAGGTATGTCTATGGCAACGTGCAGCGAACATTTTACAATCAAATCTTCAAGAATAAAGCAAACTAGAAAAGTCAAATACTTTTAACCTGTTGAATCGCAAGGCAGACAGACCACCTATACAAAAACAAACGATCCGAGTATAATTATTTAATGCGGCCTAAAAGTAGGCAACTCATCAAAATATCAAAAACATGAAGATGAGAAAAGGACCCTAAGTCTTTTGTAATTAAAAAAACATTTTCTGAATTTTTCTTGCTTGTGTTCTAATTTCATAAACATTTAGCAGATAATTTCGACTGGGGATTACTGATTTATGATTTGCGATAATGGATTCCAGTGGCTTTAGTTACTTCGATCAAAAAATACACTAATTCTAATATTATTATTATATTTACAAGTCAAACTAAAATTTACATTTTGAATGCTTTCATTCATAGATAATCGCTCTGCAAACCCATTTTAATCAGCAGGTAAATTCCCAGGCAATCATAAAACGCAGATCGTAATTATCTGTTGAATGGCCTACAATGAAATTTCATTCGAAATTTAACTGATTTGCTTAAATTCATGAAAAATCACAATAAAAATTTTAAACCATTATAATAAGTTTGTATTTGCAAGCTTTAGGAGGAAAGCGTGCCGTATTTTTCTGTACCTTACGACACGTACACGCACGAAAATAAAGGAGACTTATATTTTATTTTGAATATGGTGTAAAAATGACAGCTATACGGAAGACAAAATTTATATTTTTATAGAATCAACGATCTAGCGCCGGTTTTAACATGTAAGACAGCATACATATTTCAGGAAAGTGTTTTCGCAATCGATTCTAAAAACAATGCACTTTTTGTTATGCCATTTTGAATCAACTAATTCTTTTATTATTTATATAGAGCTTTATGGCAAACATTATATTTAATTAGGGCTAATAGCTGTATATACTAAAATCCCCAATAGGATCGGATAAAAAACCTGAAAGTTGGGCACTTAATGAGTGTCTGTATTCGTATGAAAGCAAATTAATGAAAACACCCAAAATTAAGTGTGCAGGGTATTTTGTAGTCGCGGCATTTGACTGCAACGCTCTAACTTGTTGATATATAGCGTCTTGTACGTTTTCAAAATTGCCTAGATTTTTTTATTGAAAAAAGTACAAATTAAGTTTGTACAAAAAAGTTTGTACAAATAAAATTTGTCCAAATAAAATTTGTTCAAATAAAATTTGTCCAAATAAAATTTGTACAAATAAAATTTGTACAAAATAAAATTTGTAAAAATAAAATTTGTAAAAATAAAATTTCTACAAATAAAATTTGTACAAATAAAATTTGTACAAATAAAATTTGTACAAATAAAATTTAACAAATAAATAAAATTTGTACAAATAAAATTTGTACAAATAAAATTTCTACAAATAAAATTTGAATAAATAAAATTTGTACAAATAAAATTTGTCCAAATAAAATTTGTACAAATAAAATTTGTACAAATAAAATTTGTAAAAATAAAATTTGTACAAATAAAAATAATAAAATATAAATAAAATTTGTCACAAATAAAATTTTACAAATAAAATTTGTCCAAATAAAATTTGTACAAATAAAATTTCTACAAATAAAATTTCAACATATAAAATTTGTACAAATAAAATTTGTACAAATAAAATTTTTACAAATAAAATTTGTACAAATAAAATTTGTACAAATTAAATTTGTACAAATAAAATAATAATAAAATATAAATAAAATTTGTACAAATAAAATTTGTACAAATAAAATTTGTACAAATAAAATTTCTACAAATAAAATTTCAAATGTACAATAAATTTGTACAAATAAATTTGTACAAATAAAATGTTTAACTTTTTTCGTGGCAGGTTAGCTTACAAACTGGCACTAATTTATATTTCCGATTGCTTGGTCCTAGTTTAAGCCAAAAGCAGTAACAAACAGAAGCTTGACAACCTCCGTTTGGAACCTTTTAGCAAAATCTGCTCTATTTTACCTTACCCCAAATAACTTCAATTACTTTCTTAATCTTTCCACTTCAATTACCAAATGCATCAAAAACTAAACCGGGCCATTTGCTAATCAGCGTCTAATCAGCAAATATCATATCATAAGTCTAATCAAATGAATTGCATTCCAAGTTGAAAGAGATATTTTTTCCCCCACTTTGGACAAAATGTTCAATAATATCCGAACGATGCCCGCAAACCATCAACCAGCTAAATGCAATTGGGTTTTTAGGGGGATCTGGTCGAAAAACCGAAATAACAACACAGGCAGACTGCCTGCCTCCCCCCCTCTCCCCTTTCTAATCCCAATTTGAAATTCATTTCAATACAAATTGATAATGAAATACGTGATGGAAAATGCATTAGAGCCGCCGGGGGCAACAATCACAACAACGACAGCAACGTGGCTCATCACCACCAATTGTGAATGTGCAATAAACGAAATGTGGTTAATGCAATGACAGGACGATTAGCCCAACAAAAATGGTTAGTTCATTTGCTAAAAATTCAATTTGACCCACAACTTCCTCTCATAAATAATTCAAATTACTTTATCTTCAATTCTCAATGACCCATAATTGCAATTAATTGTGCTAAAGATTTGCATAAACAACAAAATGGAAAATCAAATGCTAAACATAAATTTAACACACACAAGAGAGAGAGAGAGAGAGCGTGAGTCTTAAAGTTTGGCAAGTCTTTTGCCTAATTTATTTCCATTTGTGCGAATTGTTCAAGGTTGAATAAGTTTTGTATTTATTTATTGTGTGCACAATTTGAGCAATGAATGCCACAAGTAAACATTTAAATTACATTAAAACCCACACAATAGAGCAACATTTAAAAGGCAGCCATCTCGGTCTCTCCCTCTCGCTCTTGCAAGTCAAAATCAAATTGCCAAATTACATTGCTTCGAAACTCTGTTTGTGTGTGTGTGTATTTTCTGTTTGTCTGTGGCGGCCCGGCCAAATGAATAATTTGGCATCATAGATAAACGAAATCAATGTCCTTCGACCAAAGCAGAAATGGCAGCAGCTGCACCGTTGTGCCTCTGTGTGGCAGCCTCTCCTCTCGGTGTGTGGCAAGCGGCAACTTGTTATTGAATTAAAGTGACTTGATTTACCGCACATTTTGTGTGTCCAAATGCTTTTAATGGTCTTTTTGCTGGCTGCTTGGTTGACGATTAAAGGGCTGATTTGCCCAAATGGACCTTTAACTTAACAGCGGGGGTTAAATTGTGTGATCGTAACGTTATCTGAAAACGGTGTATTTAATATTTCATCAGATATCAAAGATCTCTTGCTCTTCGTTGAGGACATTTTTTTCTGAGATTAAAGTTTATTATGTTTAATTTTTGAATACTTTTTTTTGTTGTGTGAGTTCGCTACCATTTCTATTATATCTTCGGATTAAGGATTTTTGAAATTGCTACCGGTTCATACCGGTACATACCGGAGTAGCCGGTGTACCGAAATAAAACAAGGTACCGGAACGGAACCGAATGGGGCAGAACCTAAACAGAACCTTTTACCGAAACATGGTTTCGGTACAAGAACCGGAACCGGAACCGAAATTCGATTCGGTTTGACTGGTTTTTACACAACGTATGCGTAATTTCGGCCGCAATGTGATAAGCAATAGAAACTAAATTTTTTGGGATAGTACATTGCATTTTTTTTTTGTTCATGTCATGCTGAGAAAAGGAAATTTATAAGAAAAATACAAACGAGGGTTGCCTTTTAAATTATGCAAATATATAAAATTCTTTAAGTCTTGCCAATTATTAAAAAAGTACTTGAAATTCAAAACAAGTACGAACAATAAAAAATCATACCCAAAATGAGTAAATTCGAACTAAACCCAACCACGGTCTACATTTTTGAGTAGTGACAACTCCAATAGGTTCTAGACCATTTTGATCTGAGAATAAGACTTTAAAATCCTTAGAATAGCCCAAAATTTACTTAATGTTTTCCAAATCTGTCTAAAATCAAGTATTAAACCAAGTATTTTTTTACTATTGACACTGTTTGTACTTGATTTAAGTACAAAGTTCTCGGTTTTTTTCTAAGTGTACGTGTTCTTCTTGTTCAAATGTTATTCTGCAGCTTACTTTTGCTAGGACATTCAATATTTTGTTTTCGCTGTAATAGCGATTGGGAATCCAATTTATACGCAACGTTTTCAAAATGCTATGGTACGTATATATTGCATTGTTGATTGTCAAAATTAAACTTGAACTTATGAACAGCGTCTTTGCATCAGTCTTTATATATCAAGTACCTTTATCAGCTCCCCATCAGGCGGTACCTGATGTCAATCTCTATTCAATATGATGATTAATTAATGTTTGTCCATGAAAATCGAAGTTAATTAAATGCTTTCCTCTGAACAGTTTAAAATTGCTAGCTACAAATCCATATAATGAACCGAACCGGTGGTTAAAAATCATTGTGAACCACAGAATCGAACTGCCTCCTTATTTTCGAGCGGGTTTTATCCCTGAATATAATTGTTAATTTAGGTTATGTAGAGCTTTTTCAATAAGATTGAAGCTTATCGCAGGTGTATACCGTACGCAGATCAGGTTTGATTCAACTTTGAAAACTTTCGTTACAACGCTCATAATTGTTAGATGTTTAATTTTGACAATGAATTTGAAGCTTATCGGGCAAAAATTTAAAATAGACCCCACCAATTTTCAAAAAAAAAAAAAAAAAATACTGTGAATATCTTTATTCTAGAATTTCCCATATTATGATAAAATGATTTTTAAACTGCTCGATTGGAAAATAAAAGTTTTTTTGTTACAGAGTTTCATTTAACAGTTTTCCACCCATTTTCCATACTTGGGGGTAACTTTTCCAAAATTTGAACGTCAAGTATTACATTATTTTGTATGTGTAGCTTTAAAAATAAATTTAAAGCTAATAAATTTCGGTGCATTACTATAGCCGCACGCAAATTTTCAGTTTACGTGTAGTTTACGTGTGGGAAGAGTATCAATTGACAATTTTATATAAAAAGAGAATTAAAAATATGATAAGCAAAACTACACACAGAGAAAAAAACTCAAAATCAATTTAATCTTTGCTGTTGATTAAATTGATCTTTTAAAATATCTTTTTCATACTTAATATAAATAGTTTCTTAGACGTCTTCCCATAAATGTGTGCCTTGGCCGACTGCGTTGGGAACGCCCGCAAGGTTTCAAGTTCGATCCCCCCCAAACGAGTTGATTTTTTTTTTAATATCGTATTGATTTTTTTTATCATAAGTTAATCTTTGTCATATCGGGTAAATTGATATAAAACGAGAGAGCAAAGCTAACTTCGACTGTGCCGTTTTAAGTATTGAAAAACTTTACTCCAACGGAGTTTAACTGGAAAAATATATATAGGATATAGATATAAGATATTTTAAAATTTTAAATCATTGATAATTAAAATTTGATACCGAATAATTTCTTAGTAAAACACATTTTTTGTCCGATCGTTCCTATGGCAGCTATATGCTATAGTCATCCGATTTTGATAATTTTTCGAAATTAAGTTATATAAAACTAATATATACCAGATTGGGGACACCACGATAAAAAACAAAAGGTTTTCTCACTAAGTAGTTTTTTGACCGTCCATTTATATGGCGGCTATATGCTATAGTCATCCGATTTTGATAAATTTTTTCAGAAGTATGTGGAAGGAACATGTAAAACAAATGTATACTACGGTGGAGACGCTGCGATGGAAACAAAAGTTTCTCACAAAGACTTATTTTTCGAGCGATCGTTCCTATAGCAGCTATATGCTACCGTGATCCGATTTTGATACATTTTTTTCAGAATTATGTGAAAGCAGGAGAGAAGCAAAACATATACCAAGATTAGTGACGCTACGATGGAAAACAAAAAGTTTTTCTAACTAGAACTTGTTCTTAGACCGATCGTTCCTATGGCGGCCTTGATATAGTTATCCGATCAGGCCGGTTCCGACATATTGGTTGCGTGCAGCAAAAAGAGAATATGTGTACCATTCAGCTCGATAGCTTTAAAACTGAGGAGACTAGTTTGCGTAGAAACAGACGGACAGACGGACAGACGGACAGACGGACAGACAGACGGACGGGACAGACAAGCGAAATGAACTCAGCTCGTCGTCACATCAAAGAATATATAGTTTTATGGGGTCAAATGAATATTTCTATGCGTTACAAACTTTCTGGGCAAAATTAATATACTTTTCAAGTGTATAAAGAAATGACTGCCATTTCATATCAATTTTTTTCTCAGTGTAGCATTGCAAAATTTACCGTTAAGATTAAAATTTTGGTTTAATGCTTGGTGCATATTATAGCCCGCACTTTAAGAATGTCAGACAATCGATCGAAAAATGTTAAAGGAAATTATTTTCAAAATTAATTTTAGTAATGATTATTACCTCCCTTTACTTTAATTGGGTAATAAATTCGATTTGACATACTATCCACCATGGCTGCAACCCCTCAATTTCGACTGGGGTTGGTTAGGGGTTCCGAACCCTTACGCTAAGAGTTCGGTTCCACAACCAGTTCCCTTTAAATTGAGAACTCGAGCTTCCGCTTCGGGTTTGGGTTCCAATTGCATTTTATATATTTATGTACATCATAAATGAGTAAATAAAGTTTGAAGAAGAGATGCCTTATAAACTGCTGCAGTTTTTGGCAGTCAATCACATAAATGATCTGCCTAAATTGACTAGACAATCAGACATTGTATGTATGTTTAGAAGAGTTCAGCGATACTGCCAACTTGCACTCTCAGCGAAAGTCATTTCTCTTTCATTTCTCATTCTTCTTTCACAGTAGTGGGATTCCTGAAACTGATGTGCTTTTTGTGGCCATGAAACCTGGAAAAAACTTTTGGCTTATAAATAAGAGATGACCTTTATCGGCGTATCCGTGATTTAGTAACTGTGATTGGCCATATCAGCGTAACTGTGATTAAGTCACAGTGACTTGTAGTCACCAAATCACACTGTTGCTTTTTATATGCAGTCACTGTGATTTGATGATTGGTAGTGACCAGTGACTTAATCACAGCTACAGGTGTCTCATCCTAACTTATAGTGTGACTGAACGCGTTTCCACATTTCCGCGAATTCCAGTCAGGCTATCTTTTTCCAGGAATGGGACACAGGAAAAGCACGACTTTGACTAGCATATTGTGAAGTGAAATGCTAAAAGTATTTAAATTGTGACTTGTGTAAAAATTAAGACATTTAAATGACGTACAACTTTTCCTTGTATTCACCGTGCCGTTGCATCTCCGTACGAACAAAATAGTACCAGAAAAACGGTTTCGGATGCAAATTGCTTGAAGTTGTGTTATTTTGTCAGTCTTTTGTTTTGCGGACAGGAAGAGTGTCGCCGTCCATGGGCATAAGAATGGATACATTTTTTGTTCATCATTATAAAATATTTTTTATCATCAAAGTGCAAAAAATAAATTCTGTGCTTGGAATTTTTTTAGAACCGAACCCCATCAGTTAGAAATTTGGGTTATTCGGGTTCGGGTTCAGGTTCACGTGATTATTTTCAATGGGGTTCGTTTCCACGGTTCGGTTCAAAGCATCACCAGAACCTGAACCGAACCGGTTCTGAAGGGTTCGGTTCGGACACGGGTTTGTACCTTGCCCTGCTATCCACCAGTGTTGTCAGCAAAATTGGGAAAGTTCTTTCCATGCCTTAATTATAGTCAATTTTAACTTTCCTCTTTAGAATATGATTTTATCTAATCAAGCCAAAAGTTTTGGTACACAGGGAAAAAACCGAAGAACATTGGACTCAAGATGAGCACAATCGTTACAAAGCAAGTGTAAGAACGGGAAATCATATGTAGTAGAATGTTCTCACTTCAAGAACATTTTTGAGAACACAAACATTTGGATTGAGTTGTTTTTTGTTCCGTTTTCAAAGAACACTTTTACTTTATATGAGAACAAACAATACTCATTTTAAGTAATTTCGTTCTCACTGAGAAAAATAAAACTGCCCTGCTCCAAACAGGATGTCGCCCGATAAAAGTTCATAAAATTTAGAACACGAGAGATTTTTTTTTTTCTTATAAATTTGCATATATATTAATATAATTGTATATTTGGATGCACTTAAGTATTCTTTAATCTGAAGAAACAAATATAAATGAATAAGAACTTACTTTAACTTACCTTGTCTGGGAATCGAACTCGGGACCTCAGGCCGCGCTTGCCAGACTACAATGTCATACAAAGGCGTTTGCTCCAGACGACCAAAGAAGCCAAGAGAGCGAATTTTGCTGTTGCTTGCTCAACTTCTCTGTATTTCAACCCCCATATAGTTGCGAAACACCATAACTCAAAGCCAATGTGGCACGCGCTCACGGAATTGAAGTCAAAGGCAATTATACTCCGATTGAGTTGAATTTTGCTCATTTCAAAACCATTCTGAACATTTGTTCTCAAAAATTTTGAGAAAAATCTGTTATTGTTTTTGAGTTGCCGGCAACTTATATTCCGAACAGGTTTTCCCTCTGGCATATAGAGCTTTTTAAAAAAGATTAAAGCTGATCATATAAAATACATTAAAGTTACATAATTTAGTTTGCCCACTATTTTTCGACTTTGTAGGCGGATTTCCCATAATTTGAAAAGCTAATGT